>ARYC01019614.1:0-13816 GCA_000711775.1 Oxytricha trifallax
TTATTCTTTGATGCCGAGGATCAACCAATCATAGTTGCTAATTCAAGAGGCAAGAAGAGAAGACTAATTAAATTTTAAATCATTAAAATGAGATCAAGAGTTTCAGATTTATGGGCTATGATTATTTCGATTAATGTATTTATTCTAATAAAGACCCTTGACAAAGACATTAAAAGGAGTGCTGCAGTGCAATGACGTAAATTTCATTGACTTTATAGATAAGTGTCTCGACTGGGATCCCTTCAATCGAATGACTCCCCTAGAAGCATTGCACCACGAATGGATCTTAGAGGGGCTACCACCCAAGGTCCTTGTTCATCACTAACGCATGTTCGGTTAAGCAGAAGACAAAAATAGTATAAGAGAGGCAACTTTGCAATAAATTCAGGGTTTCCCACCTGATGCCAATACTAACACCATATTCACTGCTTAGTAAAAGTAGAAACAGCCTCAGGTATAAGTTGATTTAAGCAGTATCACGTAGAAGCAGGATTAGGGAGGAAATCATTCCAAGAAAAATTCATAGATAAAATCTAATATTACTATAGAGAGCTAAGAAGTTTAGATTATACACTCTCAAAATGCCACCTAAAATAATTAGAGCTAATTCAATCAAACTTAAGGTATCGTTGTGAACCAAAATAGCTTATATTTATCAATTAAAATTATAAATTCCCAATATACAAACTTTAATATATAAAAAAAGCTAAAGTTCATCGGTTAGTGGGCAGAAGAAAAATAGGACAATTCAATTATTCATGCAAGAGTTATTCGATGAAAAAGCTCCACCTACAGAAGACATGCAAAACAACTATTTAAATATCTTAAAATTTTTCACTTTTTTTTACTAGTACTTCGCTTAATAGGTCTAGATAGAGCCCTCAACATTCTATGGATAAAATTAAAATCAATAATAGAAGCAATCTTTCAAGAATTAAACTATAAATGTCTCAAAGATTAAAGAATTTGATAACCAAAATACTATCACTCACGAGGGTTCTGCATTAGAGGAAGATATGGAAGAAGGCGCCCATTTTAGTTAAACTTAAAAAATTCCTATTTCTTTGATAAAATAACAAGAGAAGATAGTGTCGCCAAACAACGCCGGTCCTACCACTATGAATGTAAGTGTATTCATTAATTATTTGCACTACTTGATTTTAAATTTTAACTTGTATAGATCTAAACACACTTCTATAATCCAAAGACAGGTGGTCCTAAATTGAACAACTACCTGTCTTAAGCCAGTCAGTCTAATGTTAAGCAATAGCAACTAGCTGCTAAGAAACAGGGTCACGGGGGATCTTTCCATAAATCACATATTTCTTCAGGCATTGATCTTTTGGCGTCCGCTAGAGGTGCAATCAATCATAAATAATCGGTTTAATAACATCACTATTCAACCAAGCAAGGATCCAATACTTCTTATCAACTGTTATTGAGTTTTAAAAATCTATATTTTTTTCCTAGTATAATAAAAAATCTCTGCATAACATTATTTTAACAACATTAAACAAGAAATATCTGAAAACTCCTTCGAATTAATCATGAGAGAATATTTAAAGCTATATACTTATTGCTTAGTCATCTCATGTATTATAACCTTATTTATAAAAATTCTTCCCACTATGAATTATCAACAGTAAATTAGTTTATTCATTATTTTTACATTTCTAATTATAGATCAAGCAAACAACACTAGCAACTATATGACGGTAAGACTCCCTAGCAGCAGTAGCAGCACATCCAACAAACCCTTAAACAAATTACTTCTTAACGATCAGTGGGTCTTGCTAATTAACAACAATAAAGCAATCTTAACTACCAACCTAATCAGTCTGTGCATGCCCCCACAACTAATATTATTAACTTAAAAAGTTCACAAATTTTATGAGCATATACAAGTTAAAAATATGAACATAAAAAAGACTACATTTTAAAAACTACAGTGCATCATGCAACTTAAAGCATTAAAATAGATTTGGCAAATCCTACCGCGATTTCAATGCAATCAGTAATATCTAATAACATGATGCAGTCTACTCCTTAACATCATAACTCAATAATTTTATGTTTAATATTTATAAACTCCATATGATTTAAAGTTTTGCATTATTTTTATAAATTCAAAATATACTGTTAATACTCTTATAATAATTATAAATATTATTAATAACTAAAGTCTGCAATAGCAAAGTAAATAATTATATTTACAATAGCAAGCGATGCTCCTACAATAACAGCAATAATAGCACAATATGCAATAGTGAAATTAATATTGAGTGCTGTTTTTAATTTTGAATTATTTAAAATTTGTTTTATAGTCAAATATTCAATTTTTACTGCTTCAAATTTAAATAAATTTACCAAAAATATTAAAAGCAATTTTATGAAATATGAAATAAACTTAGAAATTAACAAAATAGATTAATAAGGGTACATTTAGAGATTTCAAGAAAATTTTTTCTAAGAAAAGCTTTTATTAACGATATTAATCTGATTTTAAGAATTTAATGCAACTTAATTAAAAATAATATATACATTAGTTTTTATGCAAAATTTTATTAATTATCATTCCATTAGTTAAGAAAATTTATTTCTAATATAATTTCTATAAATAAAATTAAATATCTCTTTAAAGCATACAAATATTTGACTAAATATAGAAACAAATTTAAATTTTTTTATTAATAGCTTTTTACTACGAAAATAGCTAATTATACTTTATATTATGTACTTTGCAAATTTAAAGATTTGCTCTATTCACTCTTTACCTTTTTCTTTTATTTTTACTAGACAACTATTAAATAAATTTAAGAATTGCTCTTTATATAGAGCTAAAGTTATTAAGTATTATTTCATTGAGTCTTTTATTTCTGAAGTTGCTTGTTGTATTGATCGTATGTGTATGTAATTACTCCACAGAAACTTAGGAAAAGACCTACAGCCACGAGGTAGGTGAAATTAGCGTCGTTGAAGTACAAAAAGCTGAAAACTGTCAGGAATAAACTTAATAATTAACTAAATAATAAATAAATTGAAGTTAAATTAATTTCTTAATAAAACATAATAATCAAGATTATATAAAATAATGATTAATTATAAAATGATTAAATTAATCTAAATTTTAAATAATTAATAGACTTAAAATATTTAGTATTCCAAAACATATTTGAGGCAACGAAATAAAAATATATTAATATCAATTATTCTATCCCATTGTCTTGATATATATGTAATTTGGATTTAATGCATAATTTTTTATTTTAAATTTGAAAATTAATGTCATACTCCGAGAATCCCCCCCCCAGGGGTATCCCATTCCCCCCCCACCCCCCATACCCCCCCCACCCCCATTAAAATACCCCATTTCATATCAAATTTTATATCTATAGGGTCTAAATCGATCTCCTTCTTGACATCTCGACATCTTAGACCCTATATTATATATGAAATTCCATTCTCGACATCATAGACCCTATTTTTTATATATAAAATATCAATATAAATTCAAATTCCTATATTTACAATATAGTAATTTGAATCATATGAATTTTATGCTTTATCCAGTTTCAGGATGTTTGTCTACCTTATAACACTATTCCTTATGAGATATAAATTGAAAAAACTTTTTCATTAAAAAATATTTTTTTTTAATTTAATACTATAATTATAAAAAAATAATAATAATAATTAATCCTCATGGGGGGCTAAAGGCCCCCCAGATGAATATATACGTTAAGTATATGTAAGGGACTTGCCCTTTTATATAATATTTTTAATATAATCTTAAAAAATCTCAAATTTGTCCTTTGTCTGTCATTTCATTCATTATGTCATGTAATTCATTCAGGAATTACGATGATGTTCTCTCTTTCACTGTGTTTCTCTCCAACTAGTAAATATAGATTTGTTCTTTCTGGAACTATGTAATCTATATTGATAACTCAACTGCTTCTTCTGCAGGAGTTCTATAGTGTCTATCTGCATAGACTGTGAAGCTGATATATTGTGCCAGCTATTGTTGAATGCCTTGACTGTTTATCATGTAGTCGAAAATTTTTTCCATACAAGTTTATTTGTCGCATTTTGGGCACCATTAGTTGTCATTCTAAGGTATGAGAGGTTTGCCATTTTTATTATTAGTTACTATTTAATGTATACTTATAAATCCTTTTAGTATTAAATACTATATATTATTATGTATGTGATAAATCTCAAATTCTATTGGTTAGTATCAAGATTATTATATTGTATCTAAGGGGTTTTGGGGTTTTGGGATTATGTGAGAACCCAGCGGAGCTGGTAAAAGTAACTTAAATTATTGTGGCATGGCTGATGCTTAGTTGTTATGTGGTCCTATTGATTACTTGGTATTAATAGTAGTGTTCAAGATAGTTTGAGTGTTCGATATGTTTCCTTATTCAGTATCAAGTTTATGTTTTGGGTGATTCTCCAAATACCTTTATGTATTTGGGTGATTCTTCAAATATCTTTTGATCTTTTGGTTTATTCATGAGTGATTCCTTAATTTTTCCTTTAGGGTGATTCCAGGTATATCTTTGCATCTGGGAGTGATTCCTCTAATATCATGATTTAGATGGGAGTGTCAGAGACTTCTTAATGGAGTCTACTTAAGTTTTAGGAAGAATTCTTCCTAGCTACTTTGCTATTGTTCTATTTAAGTGTGGTGTATCGCTTAGTTAGCTGGTGATTGAAGTTGTTGTTTTTAGTTATGTTAGTGTAGAGAAGAGTCGCTTCAATTTATTTTGATTGAAGGTTGTTTTCTATTGAATATTGATAAGTTATCTTATCATGGTCTAGTGCCACATTTTATATAGGCGACTTGTTAATTATGGAATTTTTGATAAATGTAGCAGAAAGTAGTAGAACTTCTACTTTCGTTATCTTATCTAATGAGATTGGAGTGGCCTTTTGTTTTGGTTGAGGTTCAATGTTTGGTGTTAATAGTGTGTTGTATAGTTCCTTGGAGCCCACTATTGATTAGAGTTGTACGTCCACTTTATCAGCGGATCTACTCGCGATTGCTCGCCTAGTTAGTTGAAGCCTCAGATTAGAAAAGTTAGTTTTCATTGTAATGGGTCGAATGAATAGAGCCGGAATTAACTCCTACTACTCTTGTGAGATAAAACTCCTAAGATTTTATTTGTGCCACTCTAGCTGAGGTTTTTAGGTGAACCAAATTGAAAAATTTGTAATTTCTGATAAGTGGCGCACCCGTCACTTTATGGTCCCGAAATTTTCTAACTTTCTAATTTTCAATTTTAGTCATATACTATAATATATAAATTTTATTTTTATAAAGTTTTATCCCTTTAATCAACTTCATTCAATATAATTCGGAGAAATAGTCTGATTAATTTTTTAAAGTTTTTTTTTCTTGATTTTATACATCAATTATTTTTTTCTTATAGTAATAAAGAAAAAAAACTTTAAAAAATTAATCAGACTATTTCTCCGAATTATGTCGAATGAAGTTGATTTAAGGGACAAAAATTTTTTAAAAATATTTTTGTATCATAGTATATAAAAATTTTACTTTTATTAAAAAATTTTTTTTATTTATATTTCATTTGGACTAGTGTAATCTGGTTTACAAACATCAAGAAACTTATCAAAGTATAAAATTCATATGATTTATTTTCACTATCATGGATCCATATATATTTTAAATTATAAGGAAATTATATTCATAAAATAGGGTCTATGATGTCTAGAATGAAATTTCATATATAATATAGGGCCTATGATGTCGAGATGTCAAGAAGGAGATCGATTTAGACCCTTTAGATACAAAATTTGATATGAAATGGAGTATTTTGATGGGGTGGGGGGTATGGGGGGGGTGTGGGAAGGAGGGGGGGATGGGTACCCCATGGGGGGGGATTCGGTAGTAACAAATTAACATTAAAGTTTATATCTTTGATTGCTCCACGAAATAGGGTGAAATTGGTCCATTAATTGTAATCAGCATAAGTGAGCTAATAGTAATGAGTATACCGAAAAACATCCAGAGCATGGCTAAATGTATAACAAACCATTGTTGACTGATGAAGTCATGTTGCTAGGAAAACACCTTAATAAATTCATAAATTTCCCCAGTGTAAATTGTGTAAGCTAGAGCGAGAGGGAGACCCACAGCATGCGAAGTAGAAGTTTAATTTCTATGTCAAAATGAGTTAAGAACCATGAAATAACTTACCAAAGGGTAGTACTTTCTTTTCATTGTTAACTTTGCTCACATATACATTTGATAAGATTTGTTACAATTTCCAGAATAAATAAATAATCTACAATTTATACACACTATTTTATTACTAATTTTATTTAAATATTATTAAAATGGCACGTATCTCGAAATCGATGAAATTTTGAGATACGTGCCAAATAAATAGAATTAATTAATTAAGTTATTATAATCTCTATATAAATGAAATTAAGTTTTTAATAATTTAAAGTTCAGAAAGTGATCAGTACTAACTTAATTATTATATTAAAATAAAATATAATTTACACATAAAGATTTAAAAATAATTAACATTGTATATGGGATAAAAGTTTTAATTATGCATTTGAATAAATTTATAAATATGAACTTTAAATTATTAAAAATTTAATTTAATTTATATAGAGATTATAGTAAATTAATTTATTAATTCTATTTATTTGGCACGTATCTCAAAATTTCATCGATTTCGAGATGCGTGCCATTTTAATATTTTTAAATAAAATTAGTAATAAAATAGTGTGTATAAATTGTAGATTATTTATTTATTTATTTCTGGAAATTGTAACAAATCTTATCAATTGTAAAACTGATTGAGCCTAAGTTATTCATCCACACTATGAAGTAGCCAAACCAGTCTGTGTTTAGGGTTTCATACTATAAATACTGCTATGATAAAATATTTTACTTACTCCAGCGAATGACTGCTTCCTGAGAGTGACAGGACTAAAGTTAACATAAGTTATCTATCAGGTATTGATTCCCAAGATATTGTTGAGTATTGAATCTAAATAAAGATGGTGAAAGTTCATAATTTATTTAAAACTATAGCATAATTCATAATGATAACTGTAAGTATAGAGCATCTTCTTAGGGTCAAAAACATAGGAATGCTGACCATTTTACTTCCCAATAATCCAAACTTTACTGTTACTATGTTGGCGAATCCCATTCTGACCCCTATATTATATTTTGAAATTGTTTCTTTGAAAGGGGGAATTCTTATGCCAAACTTTTCAAAGATTTTGAATGCTTTTGGGTTGTATTGCTTGTAGAGCATCATACAAGTACATATTAACACGTTACATAAGCATTTAAAGCAATATTATCTTATGATTATTTTCAAAATTAAGTGTAATTCTTAAAGCAGATTGATCATAATGTATGGAAATTAAATAAATTATGCCAAACTATTAACTGTAGTTTTTTAATTCTACAATTTTCTTTTTTACCAATATCGTCTTATTCTATTTAGCAAATTTCTTGGTAAAATAATTTTTTTAATAAATTCTATTTTTTCATGTTAATACAAATAAATTCCTTGCATACATAATAATTATCTATATTTTCAACACTCAAATCTAATTCATAAGTTATGTAAGAAACTTTAATCAATTCAAGAATATAACTCTTTAATAAAAATATGGGTTTTGACTGTGATAGCATAATCTATAATAAGCGAAATTAATTTTCTTAATCAGTTTTGATTATCAAATTTATTTTTTTATAGAATGCACAAATAAAACTTCAAAATATCAATGACATAATCATACTATAATATCTACAATATTCTCTAAAGTAATTCATTTTGAGTAATTCAACTTACATTCATATGACTCTTGAATTAAAAATTTTGGGGAAAAAACCCTATCTAAATATATTATTTAATAATAAAGGAAAGTTTTCTGGCTATAATTTTTTTAAAAATGATTTTATTCTATAATTATTGTTCTATCAAAAAATTTAACAAAAAATTTGTTTCTTTTCCTGACAAAAGATTCCAAAGTTTTAAACATGTATATTTCTAAGTTTATTAATTTCTACTATAACTTTATTATCATTTACTTTGTTCTAATCAAAGTCCAATCGGTTTTATTAACATATTTAATTTTCTTTTTATATTATATATGAGAAACAAGTTGAAAATTATATATCCGAAGCACTAAGTTAATTATTAAACTCACTTCTTATCAATGATGGCTAATAAAATAATTGATTGATTTTTTTAATTTAAAATGCAAATATGAAAATTCCATAACATAATTTGCTGACCCCCCTCAATTTTACTAGAGTGATTTATTGACTATTGAAAGACTGGAGGACGCACAAGCAAAGAACAAGCATACTAATAATCTAATGCAAAGAGAGTACTCTTTCTGCTTCTCGTCATTAGGCTATATAACATGATGAACATTTATGCTGCAAATATTGTAAGAATTTATGATTAAGAAAGTAAAGGCTGAATGCACTTACGTTATAAGTAGGAGCATTAGACTATTAAAGTTCGTTGTCCTAAGGAGTGTCATTTGAATCGTGTTTTATAAGGGAGACACCTTACTAAGATAGATCGGAGGCGGATCTTGAAGTTTACGGTAATTAAGATGTCATTTAAATAAATATACTTAATCTATATATAAAATTATTTATAAATATAGGAGTTTAACTATAATTTACATAGAAACTTCATTGTCTAGTAGTCAATTAGAATTATTGTAACAATTTTTCATTTAATTATTATGTTTATAAATATTTTCAATTTATCAATATTTTATGTGTTATCAATCATTTATACTTTTAGATATTTATTTTATCTATTATCCATTTAAAAATATTGTGGACAATATCTTTATGAATTTAATTCTTAAAGACAAAAGTTTTGTAATTCTAAGTATTCTATGATCTTTATTTTAAAAATATAAGTTATTAATTTCTTAATTAGAAGTCACTTTAAGCCCCTGAATATCTTGATTTCAGAAATATTTATGTAATTATAATTATTTCCATTTAACTAATTAAAGTTAATAAATTAAAAAAAAAGTATACATTTTATTTTAATTACTAATCATAATCTTAAACTTTATTCTATATATATATAGTTTATTATTTTCCTTTTTCGTCAGCACATATATGGAATTATTATTCCAAAATGTTTATGATTCTAATTCTTACATCAAATTGTTTTTTTACCTTAAATAATCTATAGATAATTTAATTAAAAAAATAGAATTTTTGATATTTTAATAATCATAATAAGCTTTACATTAATAACAATATTTTAATTCATTCTAAACTAAAAGAAAAAATATCAAATATTGAATTTAAATATTTAAAATTTAAATTTAAAGTATATAAAGGAAATCGTTTTCTAAATTAATATATTGCTTAACAAATTATTAATTGAACAAATATATATTTTTTTTGGGCATGTGATTGTTAATTTGTAATAATAACATTTATAGATTTTGGATTTATTAAAAAAAGTTTAAATCTAAGGATTTTCTTATAGATTAAGTATTTAAGTATGCAAGAGATTATCTTAATTTATAATTTTGTAATAATGTTATTGAATTTCAATGAAATTACGATTTCGGCTTATGATGTTTAAAGAATTAATTTATAATATATTTTAATGAGATTTCTTAGATAATTTAGAGTGATTGTTTTTTATTTTATGATAAGTATTAATTTATTATATTAAAATTCTGAACTTATTTTTAAATCAATTCATTGATTCAAATTAAAAACTAAATAAATTGGATGTATTTATTAAGCTTTATTAACTTTTAATTTAAACATAAAAATGAGATTCATATTAATGTAAAACAATTTTCATAATTAAAAATAGCATTTAAAAGTATGGATTAATATAAAAAATCTTAAAAACCTCATTTTTATAAATAATTGAATAGTTCCACAGACTTAGCTATGTCCATAATGCAAAAATTGCAAATATAGGTAAAATAAACTCAAATAGCAATAAAAAAATGATTTACTCACAAATAATTAGCTATAAAATTATAATGTATATTTAAAAAAAGGCTTTTCATTTGAATAAAAATATTCAAATGTATACAGATATTTGCTTATTTTTATATCGTAATCATTATATTTTTAAATTAAACTTAAATATAGTTAGAAAATATTAAACTTATTATTTTTTTTTAAAAAAGTTTATTAAAGAATTTTTAAATTATATTTTTATTTGAACTATTAGATCATTTTAATTAAATCTAATTATATTTTTAATTAAATAATACCAATATAAATTATAGTAGACATCCAAAGTAAATTACAAGGGTGATGTAATTAATTATTTTTAATTTAATTGAAAATAATTTAATTGCAAAAATTTTATAAAACAAAATGAACTAATTTTTATGATGGCTGTTAACTAGCACATGGCTAATTAAAACTTAAATAGAAATATTCAATTATTTTAAAATAATGCTATATAATATATTACCTTTAAAGGAATCATTTAGATATAATGTTTTTTAATTGATTTTGATTATTATTTTTTGAAAAAAATTTAAATAAAATTGTATTTTAAATATGGTGTCTTCATACTATAAATCATATTTGAGTATTAAAGTTTATATATTTTATACTTAACCACTTCTATATTGGCTGAATAAATTAATTAAATTTTGTCATAATTTATCAAATTTATCTTTAGATTGGTAATTTAGCTTAATTTTAATTTTCGGTGCATATAAACATTAAGTCTAAGTATAGGTCTCCTGAAGATCAATCATATTATAATTTAAATTTTATGATTTAATTATGATGAAATCTTTCATTTAATGATTTAGATTTTAATTATTTATTGATGATTTGATAAATAAATCAGTAAAATAAATAATTGACTTAATGAAGTAATGTAGTACTATATGGGTCAATTGATAAAGATTAAAGATAAAAAACAGGGATATCTTAGTTCAAGTTTTCTTTATGTGTACTTTTACTAAACTCATAAAGTTTAAACTAATTAATATATGAAAACTATCCATCAAAAATATAAAACAGGTTTCTTACTTATATAATATTTATATTTATAGGCTAAAATGATTTTTTATTACTTATTTTGTTGTGAATTTGGGTATTCAAAAGTACTTTAACATTAAATTTTCACATTATTAGAACATGATATATTTATAATGTCTAAAAATTATGTAGCAGAGCTATAAAATTGGGTTTTTTAAATATAAGATATTATCAAATTCATATTAGTTAGAATTGATATCTATTATAATTAATTTTTAATATAGTGATAGTTCATAAATTGAATTATAATTTTAACTATAATCTGTATGTTTTTTAATATGTTGTAGATATTTTAGGTTTTGAATCCAGACAAGATAGTTAAAAAGGTATTCCTCCCAATTGCATTCACTAAAATTAATTTAGATTTTAAATATTTAGAAATGGGTTTGTTTCCTCTATTATAGTATTTTTACTTAATGTACAAATATTATCTTAAAACTATTTTTTTATGTAAATAATTATATTCTAATACACCTTGAATATAAACCATGTTTTATAATTTATATATTTTATCCTATCCAATTCTTAAATTTCTTTATTTTTTTAAGTAAGAAGTATAATTAATTCTTAAAAATAAATTAATAGAATTATATTTTTAACTTGAAATTATTATTATTTAGATTTCCTGATGTATTTGGCCCAACGCCCTATAAATTTAAAACAATATAAATTAATTTGATTATATATAAAATATTTCATCCCTACTATCTATATCGATATGAACAAATAATTTACGATAACTTTTACTAAATCCAAATTTAATAATGATAAAATTATTATTAAAAATTAAAAAAAGTAGTGTCAATAATATATTTATTTCGGACTGAGCCTCTTTTCATTATATTATCATTGAATCAAGTAAAAACTCGATTATATATTAAATTGTTTATTTACCATAAATCATTTTAATATGGCTTAATTTTTAAAAAAAACAAGAATAAAAAAATTGAGGATTCTTTCATTTTTCTTCAAATATTATTATTTATATTTAATTATTATATATTTTAAGCTATAAATAAAATAACTAAAAATAGAATAAAAATTTCCTTAATCGAAGATAATAGACCTCATGAAAGGGGTTTCAGGGTTGAAAATAATTTTTTAGATTTTCCATTGTTTTTTTTAATATAAATAAATTTAAATGATTGTTTATTTAGGATGCTTCTATTTTGGGTTTAATAACATTTTAGTCAATTTTTTTAAAAAGAAATTAGATGATCATCATCTGAGTTTAATAATATACTTAAGCTGAAACGCCTGAAGATTTAGAAAGACTGTTACATCATAGATTGGTCATTGAGAATAGAATTGTGAGCAAATAAAATAATAAATTAAATAAAATAAAATATTTTAATAAATTTCTTTTATTTAATTCCTTTTTATTTCCGATTTAAAAATAAATATTTTTTAAGTTCTACATTTTTATTGATTAATTTCTGAAGAAAATCTTGACAAGTTTGATAAGCATTTTGCATCACGAAATACTTCAGACTAAATTATTCCCCATAGATATTATAAATCAAAGCTATTAATTTAAATATATGCATAAAATAATTTAATTATTGGATTGAAAAGTATCTCTAATATATATTAATCAAAAGATGTATATTTTATCGTTTATATAATTCAATTTTTAATTCTACTTAGTATTCATGAATCATTTATTTTAATAAAGTAAAAAATATAAAAATTAAGTTAAATATAGAAATTTATTTGTAATTAAACCAAATAGAAATTTAAAAATAAAAAATGGTAAAAAAAATAGTACAAACCATAAGATTTGCATTTTGTTATATATTTTAATGAATAAAATAAATATTTCTAAAATTATAATCATCTATATAATAATAATTAATACAATTTGAGATCTTTATCTTGTTATATAATTTCTTTTTAATCCATCATATAGTAAGAAACTTAATTAATCATATAAAATAGGAATTAATACTAAATTTTCTTTGTGTAATCTATATCTCTATAATTTATTATTTAATTTAAAAGTTGATGAATAAAATTAATTTAATATAAATTAACAATGTTATTTTCAAATATTTCCCTGTCTAAAACCTGAGAATTATAATGCAAAAGTGACAATAATCGCTCATATTTTAAATATATTTAATATATATATAATTTAAATTAAAATAATATTACGAAAGATGGAGAGCAAATCTATTAATTTTACAATCATTTAAATTAAATCTAAATTAAAAACATAACTTATATAATTTTATTACAGATATTTGTCTATTAATAATAAATTTGAATAACATTATATTAATTTATTTAATTTTCTTTTTTTGAAATATATTTATCTACACATTTTAAAAAATTATTTATAATAATACAATGTATTTGAGACATAGTTTTTATTTGAAAAAGGTTTTATCATTTCTTAAAATAAAAACCCTTTTTAATATTATATTAAATTCTTTTAACCCTGGAATGATTAAAAAACTATACAATAATAAATTTGAGTAAAAATTACTAAAAATTTTTATTCCATTTTAAATGATATAAAATATTTTTGAAAATAAATAACTGACATTATTATAAGTAATTATTCTAATTCTTTAATATAAATTTTATCTATTTTAATTTTATTTAAAGCAAATCAAAAAAGCAATCAAGTCTGTACAGTAATAAAGTTTAAAAAACTGGGAACTTCTAATCATAGACAGTTAAAAATTTATATTTAACTTGAATAAAAAAAGAAAATTTGAAACAGATCAATACAATATTATG
>ARYC01019615.1:0-29082 GCA_000711775.1 Oxytricha trifallax
ATAAAAGTTTTAATTATGCATTTGAATAAATTTATAAATATGAACTTTAAATTATTAAAAACTTAATTTCATTTATATAGAGGTTATAATAACTTAATTAATTAATTCGATTTATTTGGCACGTATCTCAAAATTTCATCGATTTCGAGATACGTGCCATTTTAATAATATTTAAATAAAATTAGTAATAAAATAGTGTGTATAAATTGTAGATTATTTATTTATTCTGGAAATTGTAACAAATCTTATCAATTTGTAAACTGATTGAGCTAAGTTATTCATCCACACTATGAAGTAGCCAAACCAGTCTGTGTTAAGGGTTTCATACTATAATACTGCTATGAATAAAATATTTTACTTACTCCAGCGATGACGCTTCCTGAGAGTGACAGGACTAAAGTTAACATAAGTTATCTATCAGGTATTGATCCCAAAATATTGTTGAGTATGAATCTAAATAAAGAATGGTGAAAATTCATAATTTATTTAAAAGCTATAGCATAATTCATAATGATAACTGTAAGTATAGAGCATCTTCTTAGGGTCAAAAACATAGGAATGCTGACCATTTTACTTCCCAATAATCCAAACTTTACTGTTACTATGTTGGCGAATCCCATTCTGACCCCTATATTATATTTTGAAATTGTTTCTTTGAAAGGGGGAATTCTTATGCCAAACTTTTCAAAGATTTTGAATGCTTTTGGGTTGTATTGCTTGTAGAGCATCATACAAGTACATATTAACACGTTACATAAGCATTTAAAGCAATATTATCTTATGATTATTTTCAAAATTAAGTGTAATTCTTAAAGCAGATTGATCATAATGTATGGAAATTAAATAAATTATGCCAAACTATTAACTGTAGTTTTTTAATTCTACAATTTTCTTTTTTACCAATATCGTCTTATTCTATTTAGCAAATTTCTTGGTAAAATAATTTTTTTAATAAATTCTATTTTTTCATGTTAATACAAATAAATTCCTTGCATACATAATAATTATCTATATTTTCAACACTCAAATCTAATTCATAAGTTATGTAAGAAACTTTAATCAATTCAAGAATATAACTCTTTAATAAAAATATGGGTTTTGACTGTGATAGCATAATCTATAATAAGCGAAATTAATTTTCTTAATCAGTTTTGATTATCAAATTTATTTTTTTATAGAATGCACAAATAAAACTTCAAAATATCAATGACATAATCATACTATAATATCTACAATATTCTCTAAAGTAATTCATTTTGAGTAATTCAACTTACATTCATATGACTCTTGAATTAAAAATTTTGGGGAAAAAACCCTATCTAAATATATTATTTAATAATAAAGGAAAGTTTTCTGGCTATAATTTTTTTAAAAATGATTTTATTCTATAATTATTGTTCTATCAAAAAATTTAACAAAAAATTTGTTTCTTTTCCTGACAAAAGATTCCAAAGTTTTAAACATGTATATTTCTAAGTTTATTAATTTCTACTATAACTTTATTATCATTTACTTTGTTCTAATCAAAGTCCAATCGGTTTTATTAACATATTTAATTTTCTTTTTATATTATATATGAGAAACAAGTTGAAAATTATATATCCGAAGCACTAAGTTAATTATTAAACTCACTTCTTATCAATGATGGCTAATAAAATAATTGATTGATTTTTTTAATTTAAAATGCAAATATGAAAATTCCATAACATAATTTGCTGACCCCCCTCAATTTTACTAGAGTGATTTATTGACTATTGAAAGACTGGAGGACGCACAAGCAAAGAACAAGCATACTAATAATCTAATGCAAAGAGAGTACTCTTTCTGCTTCTCGTCATTAGGCTATATAACATGATGAACATTTATGCTGCAAATATTGTAAGAATTTATGATTAAGAAAGTAAAGGCTGAATGCACTTACGTTATAAGTAGGAGCATTAGACTATTAAAGTTCGTTGTCCTAAGGAGTGTCATTTGAATCGTGTTTTATAAGGGAGACACCTTACTAAGATAGATCGGAGGCGGATCTTGAAGTTTACGGTAATTAAGATGTCATTTAAATAAATATACTTAATCTATATATAAAATTATTTATAAATATAGGAGTTTAACTATAATTTACATAGAAACTTCATTGTCTAGTAGTCAATTAGAATTATTGTAACAATTTTTCATTTAATTATTATGTTTATAAATATTTTCAATTTATCAATATTTTATGTGTTATCAATCATTTATACTTTTAGATATTTATTTTATCTATTATCCATTTAAAAATATTGTGGACAATATCTTTATGAATTTAATTCTTAAAGACAAAAGTTTTGTAATTCTAAGTATTCTATGATCTTTATTTTAAAAATATAAGTTATTAATTTCTTAATTAGAAGTCACTTTAAGCCCCTGAATATCTTGATTTCAGAAATATTTATGTAATTATAATTATTTCCATTTAACTAATTAAAGTTAATAAATTAAAAAAAAAGTATACATTTTATTTTAATTACTAATCATAATCTTAAACTTTATTCTATATATATATAGTTTATTATTTTCCTTTTTCGTCAGCACATATATGGAATTATTATTCCAAAATGTTTATGATTCTAATTCTTACATCAAATTGTTTTTTTACCTTAAATAATCTATAGATAATTTAATTAAAAAAATAGAATTTTTGATATTTTAATAATCATAATAAGCTTTACATTAATAACAATATTTTAATTCATTCTAAACTAAAAGAAAAAATATCAAATATTGAATTTAAATATTTAAAATTTAAATTTAAAGTATATAAAGGAAATCGTTTTCTAAATTAATATATTGCTTAACAAATTATTAATTGAACAAATATATATTTTTTTTGGGCATGTGATTGTTAATTTGTAATAATAACATTTATAGATTTTGGATTTATTAAAAAAAGTTTAAATCTAAGGATTTTCTTATAGATTAAGTATTTAAGTATGCAAGAGATTATCTTAATTTATAATTTTGTAATAATGTTATTGAATTTCAATGAAATTACGATTTCGGCTTATGATGTTTAAAGAATTAATTTATAATATATTTTAATGAGATTTCTTAGATAATTTAGAGTGATTGTTTTTTATTTTATGATAAGTATTAATTTATTATATTAAAATTCTGAACTTATTTTTAAATCAATTCATTGATTCAAATTAAAAACTAAATAAATTGGATGTATTTATTAAGCTTTATTAACTTTTAATTTAAACATAAAAATGAGATTCATATTAATGTAAAACAATTTTCATAATTAAAAATAGCATTTAAAAGTATGGATTAATATAAAAAATCTTAAAAACCTCATTTTTATAAATAATTGAATAGTTCCACAGACTTAGCTATGTCCATAATGCAAAAATTGCAAATATAGGTAAAATAAACTCAAATAGCAATAAAAAAATGATTTACTCACAAATAATTAGCTATAAAATTATAATGTATATTTAAAAAAAGGCTTTTCATTTGAATAAAAATATTCAAATGTATACAGATATTTGCTTATTTTTATATCGTAATCATTATATTTTTAAATTAAACTTAAATATAGTTAGAAAATATTAAACTTATTATTTTTTTTTAAAAAAGTTTATTAAAGAATTTTTAAATTATATTTTTATTTGAACTATTAGATCATTTTAATTAAATCTAATTATATTTTTAATTAAATAATACCAATATAAATTATAGTAGACATCCAAAGTAAATTACAAGGGTGATGTAATTAATTATTTTTAATTTAATTGAAAATAATTTAATTGCAAAAATTTTATAAAACAAAATGAACTAATTTTTATGATGGCTGTTAACTAGCACATGGCTAATTAAAACTTAAATAGAAATATTCAATTATTTTAAAATAATGCTATATAATATATTACCTTTAAAGGAATCATTTAGATATAATGTTTTTTAATTGATTTTGATTATTATTTTTTGAAAAAAATTTAAATAAAATTGTATTTTAAATATGGTGTCTTCATACTATAAATCATATTTGAGTATTAAAGTTTATATATTTTATACTTAACCACTTCTATATTGGCTGAATAAATTAATTAAATTTTGTCATAATTTATCAAATTTATCTTTAGATTGGTAATTTAGCTTAATTTTAATTTTCGGTGCATATAAACATTAAGTCTAAGTATAGGTCTCCTGAAGATCAATCATATTATAATTTAAATTTTATGATTTAATTATGATGAAATCTTTCATTTAATGATTTAGATTTTAATTATTTATTGATGATTTGATAAATAAATCAGTAAAATAAATAATTGACTTAATGAAGTAATGTAGTACTATATGGGTCAATTGATAAAGATTAAAGATAAAAAACAGGGATATCTTAGTTCAAGTTTTCTTTATGTGTACTTTTACTAAACTCATAAAGTTTAAACTAATTAATATATGAAAACTATCCATCAAAAATATAAAACAGGTTTCTTACTTATATAATATTTATATTTATAGGCTAAAATGATTTTTTATTACTTATTTTGTTGTGAATTTGGGTATTCAAAAGTACTTTAACATTAAATTTTCACATTATTAGAACATGATATATTTATAATGTCTAAAAATTATGTAGCAGAGCTATAAAATTGGGTTTTTTAAATATAAGATATTATCAAATTCATATTAGTTAGAATTGATATCTATTATAATTAATTTTTAATATAGTGATAGTTCATAAATTGAATTATAATTTTAACTATAATCTGTATGTTTTTTAATATGTTGTAGATATTTTAGGTTTTGAATCCAGACAAGATAGTTAAAAAGGTATTCCTCCCAATTGCATTCACTAAAATTAATTTAGATTTTAAATATTTAGAAATGGGTTTGTTTCCTCTATTATAGTATTTTTACTTAATGTACAAATATTATCTTAAAACTATTTTTTTATGTAAATAATTATATTCTAATACACCTTGAATATAAACCATGTTTTATAATTTATATATTTTATCCTATCCAATTCTTAAATTTCTTTATTTTTTTAAGTAAGAAGTATAATTAATTCTTAAAAATAAATTAATAGAATTATATTTTTAACTTGAAATTATTATTATTTAGATTTCCTGATGTATTTGGCCCAACGCCCTATAAATTTAAAACAATATAAATTAATTTGATTATATATAAAATATTTCATCCCTACTATCTATATCGATATGAACAAATAATTTACGATAACTTTTACTAAATCCAAATTTAATAATGATAAAATTATTATTAAAAATTAAAAAAAGTAGTGTCAATAATATATTTATTTCGGACTGAGCCTCTTTTCATTATATTATCATTGAATCAAGTAAAAACTCGATTATATATTAAATTGTTTATTTACCATAAATCATTTTAATATGGCTTAATTTTTAAAAAAAACAAGAATAAAAAAATTGAGGATTCTTTCATTTTTCTTCAAATATTATTATTTATATTTAATTATTATATATTTTAAGCTATAAATAAAATAACTAAAAATAGAATAAAAATTTCCTTAATCGAAGATAATAGACCTCATGAAAGGGGTTTCAGGGTTGAAAATAATTTTTTAGATTTTCCATTGTTTTTTTTAATATAAATAAATTTAAATGATTGTTTATTTAGGATGCTTCTATTTTGGGTTTAATAACATTTTAGTCAATTTTTTTAAAAAGAAATTAGATGATCATCATCTGAGTTTAATAATATACTTAAGCTGAAACGCCTGAAGATTTAGAAAGACTGTTACATCATAGATTGGTCATTGAGAATAGAATTGTGAGCAAATAAAATAATAAATTAAATAAAATAAAATATTTTAATAAATTTCTTTTATTTAATTCCTTTTTATTTCCGATTTAAAAATAAATATTTTTTAAGTTCTACATTTTTATTGATTAATTTCTGAAGAAAATCTTGACAAGTTTGATAAGCATTTTGCATCACGAAATACTTCAGACTAAATTATTCCCCATAGATATTATAAATCAAAGCTATTAATTTAAATATATGCATAAAATAATTTAATTATTGGATTGAAAAGTATCTCTAATATATATTAATCAAAAGATGTATATTTTATCGTTTATATAATTCAATTTTTAATTCTACTTAGTATTCATGAATCATTTATTTTAATAAAGTAAAAAATATAAAAATTAAGTTAAATATAGAAATTTATTTGTAATTAAACCAAATAGAAATTTAAAAATAAAAAATGGTAAAAAAAATAGTACAAACCATAAGATTTGCATTTTGTTATATATTTTAATGAATAAAATAAATATTTCTAAAATTATAATCATCTATATAATAATAATTAATACAATTTGAGATCTTTATCTTGTTATATAATTTCTTTTTAATCCATCATATAGTAAGAAACTTAATTAATCATATAAAATAGGAATTAATACTAAATTTTCTTTGTGTAATCTATATCTCTATAATTTATTATTTAATTTAAAAGTTGATGAATAAAATTAATTTAATATAAATTAACAATGTTATTTTCAAATATTTCCCTGTCTAAAACCTGAGAATTATAATGCAAAAGTGACAATAATCGCTCATATTTTAAATATATTTAATATATATATAATTTAAATTAAAATAATATTACGAAAGATGGAGAGCAAATCTATTAATTTTACAATCATTTAAATTAAATCTAAATTAAAAACATAACTTATATAATTTTATTACAGATATTTGTCTATTAATAATAAATTTGAATAACATTATATTAATTTATTTAATTTTCTTTTTTTGAAATATATTTATCTACACATTTTAAAAAATTATTTATAATAATACAATGTATTTGAGACATAGTTTTTATTTGAAAAAGGTTTTATCATTTCTTAAAATAAAAACCCTTTTTAATATTATATTAAATTCTTTTAACCCTGGAATGATTAAAAAACTATACAATAATAAATTTGAGTAAAAATTACTAAAAATTTTTATTCCATTTTAAATGATATAAAATATTTTTGAAAATAAATAACTGACATTATTATAAGTAATTATTCTAATTCTTTAATATAAATTTTATCTATTTTAATTTTATTTAAAGCAAATCAAAAAAGCAATCAAGTCTGTACAGTAATAAAGTTTAAAAAACTGGGAACTTCTAATCATAGACAGTTAAAAATTTATATTTAACTTGAATAAAAAAAGAAAATTTGAAACAGATCAATACAATATTATGAATATTTTAATATAATTTTATTGTTAAAGCAAGGATATGGAAACCTCAAGATAGGTTATAAGACAATTTATGGAAAATGATAAGCGAATTAAGCTAATAAGATCATTGGACAACCTGGAACATGAAATTATAGAATTAAATCTAATATTTTCTTAAGTTTTATTATTACATATATATTAAAAATGATTAAGGAGGAGATATTTATAATAAAAGATGTCCAATGTATTAAAATTAGCCATTTAAAAATATTAAAACTGAGATAATCAGAATTTTTTTAAAAATGTCCTTTTCTACTGATAGTAATCTTAACTCTATTATAATTTTTATTTTTTAATAATAACGAAATATTCAATTTTATATAATTGGGCAACATTTTTCTAAGCATTATAATTTATAAATTTTGCTTCATCATTAAAGATTTTCACCTATTAAAATCTTAAATAAATTAATTTTATACAATTTAAACTGAATTTTATAATATCTAAATAATTTTAATCTATATATGTATAATGAAATTCAAAACGGTTACGTTGCATTCTTTAATTTGCAGGGAGAAATGCCCCTCTATAGATTGTGCATTTAAGCAATTTATTTTTGCTATAATGTACTTATTTTGTTTTATTAAGCAAATTACTTGCACTTTAACTCTCATGTTGATGTTTAAGAGGAGGGTTTGAAGATCAAAGATATATATTTTATTATTTATTAATAATAATAATATAATGTTAACTTTTATTAAATATAATATTAATAGATAACCTTCAGACCAGGTAATATCAGTTTATCTTAAATTTTTTAAAAATATATTAAATTTGGAATATTAGTGTAATTAAATTGATTTGAAATCAAATTAATATAAATCAATAATTATAAAAATCTTTAAAGTAATTAAATTTAAATTATCTAATATCGATCATAAATTTTTCAAATTTAAAAATTATAGAAATTAATCAAATAACGTAATACATTTATATTTCTTTAAATATTAATTAAAATGGAACAATTTATATATAGCAAGCCATAAAACCTTTCTATGAACTCATACACATTTCACTAATTAACATAAGTAAGTGTTTGTTTTAGAAAAAAATTAAACTTAAAAATACTTATTTATCTCAAAATATAACAATAGTCTCTCAAAATCTAAATATTTCTCAAATTCTATGAATTCAGATATTTAATATCGCGCTACCTAAATAATATATTATTAACGTATATAAAACTAAGATTTTAATAACAAACTATAAACTTATATATTTTCACAAACAGATCATCTCCGTGGAAAGACAAATGATTTTTGATATATATAAAAAAATAATAAATTTAAATTTCATAATATTAAATTAAAATTTATAGCATTCCATAAACAATAGAAAACTCTCATTATTATTGCATTTTTCTCTTTAATAAAACTTATTTAATCTACTAATACTAAATTGTATGCAGTTTATTTATTTTACTTATTTATAATTTCCAATTCTTTTGTATTTTAGCAATATTATAAATTGATTTAATGGAGATATCGCAATTAATAAAATAATAAAACATGACTATATTACCTCAAAAAGTATTAATTTTGAAATATTTTGATTTTGTCTTTGGAATTAATCATTATTTTATTAGTAATATAATTCAAGATTAAATTGCATTATTTTATTATGTAGTTCTAATTAAATTCTTCTGAAAGGGTTTAAAAATTTTAGATGAAATTAATCAAACATTTTTTAATATATTAGTTTCATTTTTTTATTTCATTTTTTAAATTTTGATTGTAGTAAATAAAAAAGATCTATCAAATTAAAATAAAAATTTTAATTAGTCATATATAAATTTAATTTTATATTTATAGCTTATTAAAATTATAAAAATAATTTATATATTTAAATATCGAATTAGCAACTTAGACTAAGGCAGTTATTTGGAAATAACATTTTAAAATTCATAAATTTATTCTTAAAGAAGATTATTTAATTTTATTTAAAACCAGAATATTTACATTCACATTGAATATGTTTTTTTTAAAAAAAAAGTTATGAAATTTTATATATTTTTATATCAAAGATTTTTTATTTTTAAATATTTTTTATTATATATACTTACTGATTATGTGTAAATATATTCTAACATTTCTTTCAATTAATATCATTAAATATAAGCGGTTATAAAATAAAGGTTCGATAAATTGATGAAAGAAAGCTTTTTAAACTCAAATTCTATATTATTGAAAGATTTTTTTAATAAGGAAAAACATATCATGTTTAACACATCTTATTCAAAGAAAAATAATTTGAAATGCAATATTTAAATACATAATGCTAAAACTAATAAATTTGAGCAGGATAAAACTATTTATATGACTTGAATAAATACAAAAAAATAGTGTAAATTATATTTAAATTCTTATCAGTTTTTCAATTTAAATGCATCTAACGATTGCATTAATTAATAAAGTATCATTATACTCTATAGAAAATAAATATTAGTATATCTATGGATTAATCTTTTTTTAATTTAAAATGCTTAATTGACTCAAAGTTCATTTACTTCCATTTAGTAGTGATAATTCTAAATAAACCTTAATTTTTGTTAGAATTTTTCTTAACACTGCTAAAGAAAATGATTTAAGCATGATGAAATACCTTACCTATTAAAGTATGAATTGATTTCCAATTTCATTTCTTTAAGAATTTACAATTAGTTAATTATTTACACATTAACCAAGCAATTTAATTAAAATGGATTTAATTGTAAATGTATGGTTTTAATCTATCATTCCTGATTACTGTGGCCTAAAAGTGTATAGTCTTAAAATTTAAAATTCAAACTTAGTAAATTAAAAATTAGTTAAATCAAATCATCAATTATAAAATAGATAGCAAATATAAATTAAAATATTTTATTGTATGTAAATTATGTGATTATTAGGCATAACATAAGGTCTTTTAATTTGCTAAAAATCAGCATTATCATAAGTATATTATTAAAGATTCCTGAATTTAATATAATCCAAATAAATTATTTTGCATAAAAGTATAAGTTTATTTTAAGTTGAGCAATAAGATATTATAATCTGATAAAAATTTTATATTTCAAATAGATTCAATTTTATTTTCAATTTACTAATTTAATTAAATAATTAAAAAATTACAATTATTCCTCTAATTATAAATGATAAATTTTAGTGAGCGAACTAGAAGAGTTATAATTTAATTTTTTTAAAAAATATACTTTTAGTTATTTTTATTAATAATATTATTTGAAATTTTTTTTTAAAAATAATCAAAATATGCACATATTTATTAATAAATATACATTAATAAATTATTAATCACTAAAAAGTGAATTGAAAATATATAATTTTATAGTTATGTGCATTTTTATTTTAAGATTATAATAATTAAAATCAAAATTATTTAAATTTGATATTATGAAATTAATCTTATAATTTAATGAAGAGCTGAATGAACTTTAGCAGGTCTTACCTATTTTTATTGGAATCCAAAATTATTATTTTATTAGTTTAATTAATAAGTTTAGTGAATTAAATGATATTTTATTAAAAAATATATAAAATTTTGAATCTCACGCCTAATCAAATTTCCATACTCATCAATAGTGGTTATATCGCACATTATTATTTTGATGATTTTTTCAAAAAGTATTATATGCATAAATTTAAAATTTAACTTTTCTATAATCTGAATAATATAAATATGGCTAAATATATTTAAAAATGCAAAAGGTTTAATTGTTTCTATTGTGAATTTAAAAATTGTGTAATCCCTAAACCCCTTAACTATGATTTTGTGATTTAAATTGTTTTGTTATATTTGTAAAAATATTTAAATAGCAAAGATAAAAATGTAAATTTACATTATTTAAGTAGATATTTTCAAAATTTAGATTCTTTTTTATATTGAGAAATATTAAGGCTTAATCTTCAAGTGAAAATATAGAAAGAACAATTATTATAGACTGACTCAAAACAATTGTAAAATAAAATTAATTACAAAGCTTGACTTAAAGTGCTACACCTATTTAGTCCAATGCTCACTACTGATATATTTTACTTCATTCTAATAATTTAAGCGCATAATAAAATTTACAGATCAAGTCCTATTTATATATAAAACTCAATGGCAAGTATGACAATAAAATTAAATCTTTAATTACTATGAACTTAATCATTTATTAACTTTAGATTGTTTAATTATCCTTTTAATATTTTGATTATAGACATTTATAAACTTCCGCATAATTATAAAATTTCTTGAGAATAAGAGAAATTGTGTTGATGTTTTACTCAATATTAACTATCAATTTTTTAATCTTAATATATCACATTTCTAAAATAAATTTTAATTGATAAGTAAACTCAAATTTAGACTATCTTATTAAAACGAAATAATTATTAATAAGTTTAGATGATTCAGTTGCCTGAAACCTCTTAAGAATATAAAGAGTTGAAGTAAAATCGAATCAATGACCCAAATACAAGGACTAAACTCCTCAACTTCTTCAAGAAAGAGTATTCTCCCATCGAATAAATAGTTTAATATATTGTATTAAACTAGTGAATTAATTTTAAAAAAAGATATCGACACATATCCGGAGTAAGATCGTAAGAGATATATTTATAATTAATTTGAGAAAAATAGCATAAAATGTCATTTTATAAATATTTAACTTTAATAATTTATATTATATTTAAGTTTTAAATTATTTCAAAATAATCCTTTAATGTATAAATAAATATAATCTTAATTTATTAAACTATTTATCTACTGATCAAGTACTTCAAAGTATAGAGATCTCTCGTACATCATTTTAAATTATATTAAATATATTATTGCTAAAGTAAAGTAAAATGTAAAAAAATTCAAGTTAAAAATTAAAGAAAGTTTTATTGTCAATTTTGAGAATATTATTAGAAATTTATTTACAATCTAAAGTTTTATTTGTGGTTTTTATATATATTCTTCAATTAAAATGGAATAATTTTGATAAATTGTATTTTGTAAAATGTAAAACTTGTTAAACATATAATACTCTTTCTCCAATATAAGAAAAATTTTTCTTAATTAACTTCAACTACAGAAAATTTTCTTTAAATTTATATATTTATAAATTTAATTTTCCACTAATTATTTTGAATAGTACTATAATAATTAAATCATAATAAATATATAAAATATTTTGTAAAGAATGTCGTACTATGATTCTGGACCCAAATTTTAACAATTTAAATAAATAATTATTATTTTTATCAAATTTTTTATAAATCATTATCAAAGTAAGAAATAAATAAAATTATATTAACCATTTAGATAATAGCTTATGCAGTCTATGTATTTTGATTTCATTAGTATCGAAGAAGATGAAATTAAAACAAAAAGATTCTATTTATAACAACTATCATTAACATAAATATGATATATTTCCTATATTATAACAATCATAACTCGAGAATTAATTTAAAAGGAACTTTTTTCATAATATGTATTTATTATAAAATAAAACTAGGACTGTTACTTATAGGCTCTTATTAGTGAATATTTGTATTATACATATCGTAGATATTTTACCATTTTATTAAAAATATTTGGGGTATAACAGTGGTAAATTATTATTCAAATCTCTTAATAGTTCTAAAAGATACCTCAAAATTTATATTAGTGCTTGCTTAAATATTCTAATTTACCTTGCAAATTTAAGTTTATACACGCTTTTAATAATATTCATTTTATTAAAATGAGTTGATTCCATATAAAATTTATAAAATATCTTTACCAATCAAATATATTTTTGTTTTAAATGTGATTTCAAAATAACTGCCATTATCTAAGTTGCTAATTCGATAATATTATAATATTATAAAATTATTAATATAAATAAAGATTCAATAATTAAATATTTCATTAATACATTTTTTCAAACCATCCTCCTACAACATCAACATAATTATTTATTTAGGAGAATTATTTATATTTAATAAATTGAAGTTTATATATGTTAAAATACAATTTTAACTTATTAAAACTTGAAAAACTTTAGATTAAAAACTAAGTCATCAATTTTTGTATAATTAAAAATAAATATATATTACTATAATTTACAAAAAATAATATATTTAATAACAATTTAATAAAAACGATGATATTATTTAAAAGTAAGAAATAGTACTTATTATCAATTTTTGAAAACTATGCAGTTACTTTTGGATAAAAGATTTTCAATTGTTTTTGTTAAATACCTATTAAATTAAATATATCTTTATATGTTTGGAAACAATAAATCTTAAAGATAAATCTATTAATAAATTTTATTAATAACTAATTATAGAATGAGATTAAAAATTCTAAAATTACAAAATTTGAAGCTGCTTTAAAGGCAAGAAATAAAAAAATGTAAAACAGTCAGAAAATGATAAATTATTTTTATTAAAATTTATAATAAGTTACATCTTATATAAAACATCAAATTAATTAAACCTCCAATTTATCCAATAATTTTACTTCTTCAATTGTGCTATGAATTTTCTGATTCAACAATATATTACAGATAATATTAAAACTTATTTAATTTAAATTATTTTACCAACTACCTATTTTTTTTTAAATCTTATATCTAAACCATATCTCAATGAATTTTTTATATATTAATATATTCTGAAATATTTTACCTATAAAATTTACAAAATCAAATAATTGCTCTCCATCTTAGAAATACAAAATCTAAATCTTTTATAAGAATATGGTTGTTAATTTAATTTTTGAAGGTGTTAGACAGGTGTACTTATTAAATTTTAGTTATTTAAAAAAATAAATCATTATAATTATTTATTATATCATTGAGAATAAATTAAGATTCTTAAAATCCTATTTTAAATATAGAAATGAATTAATTAATATTAATTTGATGGATTGTTTATTACTCTATTAAAAAAAAATATAGTTTTGAGACTTATAAAATTTTTCCACAAATTGTTATGATATAATAAATTTATGAAAATAGTAAAAATAATTCTTAAAAATTAACATAAAATTTTTTTAATTGAGTACTCGATAAACTAATTATATTTTTTATTTAGAAAGAAATAAAAACTGATAATTATTTTTTTATTACCTAAAAATCTTTCGGAAGGTAAAATAATTTAAAGAAATATATATTTAAAACTTTCTATTAAAAATGACATATTTTAATTGAAATTACATAATTTCATAAATAATACAATTTAAGATACACTTAATTCAACTATTTAGAGAAATTTTGAATATTTAAGTAGACTATTATTAATAATCAAGAATTTTTAAATGTTATAATAATATTTTTAAAAATTAATCAAATTGACGAGCTAAGTCTAAATTTATTTTTTTGACTTAGCTCGTATTAATAAATTAACTATCTTTTATACATATATTAACTTTCATATTATTATACCTGATATTATATTATGATAATTAATATTTTATCCAATGATCTTCTACTTTATTAAATGATGAGCATTTTAAATTGCTACATTTGTAATTTTAGTATAATAGAACTTATTGTATTATAATTGGTAATAGTTTTAATAAAAGCATAGTTCATTTTAAATAAATAAAAAATACTGACTTATACAAATATCTTATTCATCATTTGACTTAATTATTTATCAATAATACATTTTATATTTAACTATTCTTGATTATTTAATCTTTCGCTGGAAATTGTAAGTAATTTCTCTAATTATATAAAAATTACTTGTTAATCTGTTAGTCAAAGTATATGGATTGCAATTATATAAATAAGTTAATTTCTTAAATAAATTTATTGCTCTATTTCATCAATATTTCCATTAAATTATTGTTCTCCTTCTCTGACTACTTAATTTAAAATATTTTATATTGATATAGTATATTATATAATAAAAATAAATACTCTCCTCAACTGCTAAAAGTTTGTTTAAATAAATTTGTTATTTTTTATTTAAGAATCTAAGCATAGCTGCTGAAGTATTGAAAAATTTAAAAGTTTATCAAACTTGTCAAGATGGTCATTCAAAAATTAATATATATTAAGTGAAGTAATTAATTTATATATTAAATAAGCAATATTTTTTTGTTAAAATTCTGAAATTTAAGCAATTAATTCTAGAACTATTATTTATTGAAATTGGTAAATTTTATTGTAAATTCAGCTACTTCAAATTCTCTATGTAACAATAATTAAAAGATTAAATAAATTAAATAATTTACTACAACCTGAATTTGTATCGTTGTGTTCTTTTATAGCAAATTGTTGAATTAAGCATGAGAAATCTTCCAACAGATTCAGATACTAAAATAATTTTTTTTAAAAAAAATATTTCACTATTATGAAAATTTTTACTTTTATGTTGAATTGTTCAATATCTTTCAAAAATTAATAATTAAATATCTAGATTATAATAAATAATATTTCAATTAATTGTAAAATATAAACATATTTTCAAAGAAATAGGAAAATTATTATTATTAATAATTTATAAATATTTAATAAAATGCAATAAATAAATTTAACAAAACATATTAATTAATACATTTATTTGGGCTTTAGATTCTCAATGACCTCTCTATGATTAAAATAATACGAAAACTGTATTAAATTTTAGTTTAAGTCAATTGGTATGCATCTTTGTCTGCACTATTACGTAATAAATATCTATAATATTATAATTATACTTTAAAATAATTAAATACCTTTATTGATTTGACCAATGAATTTTTTATAATAAGTATTTTTAGATTCATATTTATTTATATGAATTTTACACTCTTTTATTATTCAGAAATTAATTTTTAAAATTATATTAAAAATATTTGAATTATTTAAGCTTGTTTTTCACACTAATTTTGTTTGACAATTTTTCTCTAATACATTTTTCCATTTCTAATTTTAAAGATTAATATTCATTTTGAAAAATGTTTTTTAAATCTTATTATAATTTCAACTTTTTCACCTCTAAGTATATTTATGTTTTCTAATTTAAATATCTAAGTCACTTAAAATTGATATTAAAATATGGAAGTTGAAATTATAAAAATAAATTCAAAAACTAAGAGTAACATTAATATAAAAGAAAGTGATTAATGATAAATTAAAATGTTAAAATCAATTCATGTTATGACTTAATACTTTTAATGGTAATCTATAAATTTGAAAAATAATAGTTATTCTTTATTTAATTATTAAAAACTAGTATATGTTTATCATTTAAACAATAAAAACCAATACTTTGATTTTATAAATTTTTTATTTGTTTCGATACATTAATAAATTTAATAAATTAATAAATACTGAAGGAACAAAAAGCAAATTAAATTTTAAATTAAAAAATTAAAAAAATTGTAGATTATTTAATTTTGAATAAGTTACAATCTAAAATAAGTATTTGCCTAATAATTAAAATAATAATTGTGTTATTTATTTATAATAGTATATTCTGTTTAGTTTGGAGTTACGTAGAAATCATCGTAAATTATTTGCTCATCTCGATATAAATAAAAGGTAAAGTAGTTTTTTAAAGCAATATTCTTTAAAAAAATTGTAAATTTTAACTAAACTACATGAATGAACTTAATTGACATTTAATTCTTAATTTAAAATAAAATTAGTATTTTATTTATTATTTATGATTGATTATTTTAAGAAATATATTTAATTCAAAATTAAAAATTTATAAAAAAAAAAGAAAATCAATCATATTACAGTAAATATTAATTTTATCTTTTGTCTTTAAATAATATAATTATTGAATGATTAGTGTTGATTATAGGGAAAAAATATTAAAAGATTATGAAATTAATAAATTGTAGACAAAATTTACAAGTTTTTTATATATCAGACTAGTAAAATATCTAGAATTTCTTCAACGATTAAAACTAAAAATATTTAGAATATTTATCATCTATTTATAGAATTTAGGGGACGATAAGTCTATATTAAACTTTACCAATATATGAAATATTTAAAAGGAAATTTGTGTAAAACTAAATAAAAAATAATATAAAAATACACAATATGGCTAAAGTTTCCTAAATTATGATTATTATATGATATTTATTTACACTTTTATTTAATGATTTTTATCTTATAAATGAGACGTAGTTAAAAAATCTTATTAAATTATAAAAAATAAACAAAATAGTTATATTTTTTATTCTATTTCTTTAAAGAATAATCTGAAGTCAACTACACAACATAACAGACCAAAATGATTTAAATAAGCAAGATGAAGACAATCTCCAGGCACTTTACCTTTCTTGGAAGAGAGTTAAATTCAAAAAGACTCAAAGAGATAAAGAAATTAGACAAGAGCTAAGAAGAGAGAAAAACACTTACTACTTCAGAGAACTCTACAGAAACATAAGAAAAGAACTAATTGAAAACAAGGATCTCAGAAAAGGAAAAATTAAGCAAAAAAACATTTCCAGAAGAGGAGACATTTGGAGAACTCACAGAATCAGAGGAGTTGAATTTACGGAGTTTCAAAAAGACATTAGATATTGACTAATGATCTAAAAACTTAGCTATTAAAAGGGCTTGACCCTTATATATATATAAAAAATATTATTGATCGGGGGTCCCCAGAGACCTCAATGTGATCATATTATTATTATTATTATTTCTTTAAAGAGAATTTAAATTTTTATATTGCATATTTTAAGGAAGAAAATTTGTTACCTTTATATTATTAAATTTATTAGAGTTTAGATTTATCATTAATTTACAATGTTAAAGCCTAATTCATTAATTTAAACATGTTTAATATTATTCGCGATTTAAGACTCAGATTTGCATTATGCAATGATGATTTTTTAAATATCTTTTTATAAATAACTTGTGTAATCTTAAGCTTTATTACACATCTCTTTTTAAAATTAATCAGTTTTAACCATGATGTAAACATTTCTGAGTTAGTTTAAGTTAAAATCGTTCAGAGGTAGTTGAGTTACATTCTGTAAAAATGAGAGTCATATAGCAAAAGAATTTTGAAAATCACCTCCAAAAACAAAAATGTCACTTAATGATAGATGTCAATAGATAGGTAAGGATGACCAGAAGAGCTCGACTAATGTATACTTGGTTGATAGAATTGTACTAAAGCGATTGCAGATCCCAACTTTTCTGGAAATATAGGTCTTTTTAAGTCTCTGTGAGCAACTCAGCTCATAACTCGGAATATGAAGATTATTCTTATAGTTGACTAGTAAATATATAGTCTACTTATTGTTAAAAGCTAAGCATCAGGTTCATCCTACTCCTGGTACATTGGAAACTGAACTTACTCCAGTAAACTTTAAATTGCATCAAATTTCTATGCACGAGCCAACTTTATGATTTTAAAAGCTGCCAAATTAAATCTAGCTAACTGACTCCTAATACGGTAAGCCAAGCAACCTTGTACCTACCCTCAGCAAATCTTATTTAGGAAAATGCTTAATTTGAATTTTTTAGACAGGATTTTTCAATTTTATAACAGTTAAATAAATATCTTAATAATTTATTAATGGAGGAGTGAATAGCGCTTACTATTTTTTTTTAAAAATTAAAATAAAAATTTATTAAATGAATTAAGTACTTTTTCATCTACCAATAAATTGTTATAAATATGAAAAAAAAATTAAATTAAATTATAATTAATAATTTAGGAGCTTTGATTTTGCTTTCAAAACCTACTTCTATTTCAAAACGATAGCGTTCAACGTATGACGAATTAAAAAAATATAATTATTTAATATTTCTATGTTTGTAATTTTTAAATTAAATTTTTAAGATATTTTATAAAAAGATATGGGGTTACCTTTCTCTTTATTACAATTATAAATGTAATCATTTTAATAAATTGCTCAATCATATTTGATTTAAAACCATGAATAATGTTATAAAAATAATATATTTTGTATTTAAATCTATAAATTGATTCCAATCATTTTATATATGCTAACTATTTACATATAATAAAAATTGAAAATAAATAAGCTATTTACTAAGATTTTGGTCATTATTCTTTTTTTAATATAATTCTTTGATATTTTTTAAACAATTATTTTCTTTGAATTGCTTACTTTAAATAATTTACAAAGGATATTGAAAGATATAACTAACTGAATAAAATTAAATGTAAGATGAATATATAAAAAAATAATATTAATTTTGAGATTTTGATTAAGAACATTCAAAATTTCATAAATAAAAATATATTAGTCAAAATATAGTTCTTATATATATTTACTTTTTAAAAATAATAAGGTAATGCGGGCTGCTTAAATTATTTTTCTAATTTTTACTTTATGCTCTAAAAATCATTGAAACATCAAATTGACATGTAACAACCCATCACACAGTTAACTAATGACCATTCCAAGTAAATCCATAGCTACCCTGATCATAGTATCTTTGCACATTAACATCGTAAAATACATTAGATTTGAATTAATATTACTAATTTATACCTATATTTTATTTTAATAAATTTTATAATTTCACAATAATAACCTACTAATTTCTTGATTAGAAGTTATTACAGTTGCAAGTGCATACATTTAGAAAATATTTTATATTATTACATTTGTTAAAAGTTATATAAGCTATAATAACTTCTAATCAAGAAATTAGTAAGTTATTATTGTGAAATTATAAAATTTATTAAAATAAAATATAGGTATAAATTAGTAATATTAATTCAAATCTAATGTATTTTACGATGTTAATGTGCAAAGATACTATGATCAGGAAAGGTCATTAGTTAACTGTGTGATGGGTTGTTACATGTCAATTTGATGTTTCAATAATTTTTAGAGCATACAGAAAAAAAGAAAAAAATTAAATTTTAGCAGCCCCCCAAGGGCCATTACCCAAATAATACAGTTCCTTAATAAAATATTAATTCTTTTATTCATGAATTTTATTTTGAAATTCATATAAAAAAATATTATTCTTCCAAAAGCAATTATGCAATAAAATGAAATGGCAGGCATCACTTAAAAATTTTAAATTTTCGTATTCTTGATTTGTTTTCCTTAAAAAGTTTTAATTTATATTGAAAAATATGGGATTAAAATGTAATTAAAGGTATAATTTCTATAAATTCATTTATTGTAAATTTAAGAAAATCTTGCATTGCTAACTTTTAATTAAAAAATATAAAAATTTACAATTTTTTATTGTTAATGACTAATATGAGCTATGATTATTTTATTTTAAAAAATAAATGTTTCACAGGATATTATAAATTTACTGATGATATTTTATAATTATAAGTAATAAATTATATTTGTAATGAAGTTAAATAGATTTTACAACACATTATAATATTTCCTTTTATAATTTTAACAGGAACTTAGATATTATTCATTATCCCTAAATTTGTTTGTAGATACTAATGCTTTTTAATTTAATAAAAAGTATTTGAATGTTTAAATTATACTAAAACTATCAAATGTATAATAAATTAACAATTTTGAAATTCTAAGGATTATCGATTATCGAATTATAAATTTTTATTATTCTCTTTCAAGTACAGGTTAAATTAAAATATCAAGGAAATAAAATTTAAATAGAAAAACCTAACTAATATGCAATAAATTAGAGATTATTGTAAATTAGTGAATAGTGAATAGTGAATAGTGAATAGTCTAAGTTAAATTAATAACGAGATATTCTGGGTCATAACATGACCCAATATTTGCATCCTTGGGTCATGACGTTGCTGGTGTGAATGACGTGGCACATAACCTTGAGCCCCCAAAAAACCAAAAAACCTCAAGAGAGTAAAAACTGTGGAAAAAGACTAGCAATTGCTCGGCTCCTCTGTGCTCCTGACGTCCGCCACTCATCACTGTGTGGAATGCAGTCCCACTTCTTCCCCCCGCCTGCCTCCCTTCTTGCCAGCCTTGTTAGACTGTATCACACCCTGCCAACTAACGGGCCAGCTAGGACACGACAAGGAAATCGGCTCTGTAGAGCTCTCCCATGGCGATTGAACCCCGCTAGCTCGTTGTTATTTGCAGGTAGGTCTCTGGGAGCTTTCATCTCCTGCATGAGACAATATTAGGCTTATATGGTTCGGATTACCAAACCAAAAAGAATCCTAAATAGAAAGTAACACATATGGGATCCACGGTCACCTGAAGGCACTCCCTATTTAGTATCTTTTTATATTGTAAATTAAAAAATTAAAATTTTAAATTAAAAGTATAGGAAAATTATAGTAAATGTTCATATAGAATAGTCCACATATCAATTAGATTATTTAAACCAAAGATAAAAAATTGTGATAATTTATTTAAATATTAACCTCTTTTATTAATATTTTATAAGACTAGTTAATCAGCAAATAAAATGAGTTATAAAATATAAATTATTAAACAATGATAATTTTACTGAGCTTTTAAATTACTTCTATTATAGTAAATATATATTAATCGAAATATTTAATTAGTCAATATAATTTTTGGTTATATATTCCGCCTGCTTTGAATATTATAAAATATGTATATTTATAATATATTAAATTGCTTAGAAGGTCAACAACTTTCAAAATTGAATAAACTCTATAAATTATATTTAATCAATATTTTATATTGATGTTTTGCTCATTTTTATTATAATAAATATAATTTTTAAATTTATTAAATAATTATGAATAATCTATAATTTTATTGGAATCTTGGTATTATTATTGTGGATGAATGTTTGATTATGATAATTTATTAAATAAATAATTAATAATAGATGATTATTTGAAGTTAACAATTTTGCTTCTATGTATATCTATATACATCTACACTTATAGCATTTTTAAAATTAAAATATATTTTAGTTTTTTATTTTAATAGGTAAATTTGCGAATAAAATAAGAATTTTTATTATCAAGTTAACTAGTGCCTTTTAAGCTATTTTTACAATTATTAAATTTATTAATCATTACTTTTTAAATCGCAAATAAAAATAACTTTACCAGAATTTCATAAGAAAATATAATTATAATAAATATTAAAAATTAAATGAGTTTTATAACTAAAATTATAAGATTCTTTAAATAAATTATTTAACGATTGTAGCATTCAAGTATAATTATCATTTTTTATATCATTTAATCACAATTAATAATTTATTCCAATTCTTAAAATCTCCAAATGATTTGCATTTCATTATTAATGAGCATGGTTGTATTTTTAATTATAAACTATTTTTTAAAACAGTAATAATTATATATAATTTTTTAAATATATTTTCTAAAAGTATTAGTCAACTGTGGCCTCGCCTTAAAATAGCCCATATTCATAATAATTTGAAATTAATTAAAAATTAATAAACCTTTAATATGAATATATATATATATATATAAATATTTGTTTTTTTGATTGTTTGAAGTAAATATTGAATAACTCTTTCATTTCTCTCGTGCAACTTATAGCTTCTGTAGAATGCAGCAAACATTTATAGACCCATTATAAATTAGAATTTTAATATATGTTAACTTAGATTTTAATGTAAGAAAATAATTTAGTTAAGCTTTTACTTTTTATTTGTTTCTCTTTTATTATTATTTTATTTTTTATTATTATTTGTGATTCAATTTATTGATTATAAATTTAAGGCATTTAATTCAAGTGAGTCATAAATTAAACTCATATTGCGATCTTACTCCGGATATGTGTCGATATTTTTTTAAAAATTAATTCACAAGTTTTATGCTATTTATTAAACAATTAATTCGATGGGAGAATACTCTTTCTTGAAGAAGTTGAGGAGTTTAGTTCTTGTATTTGGGTCATTGATTCGATTTTACTTCAACTATTTATATTCTTAAGAGACTTCAGGCAACAGAACCATCTATACTTAAATTATAATAATTTTTTTGTTCATATATATATACATTTTAGTTTACTTATCAATTCAAATTCATAGAAATACGATTATGAAAGAGCAATTATAGAGAATACTTAATTTAAATATATTGATATGTAATAGATATTAAATATATGAACATTTTATTTAGTATATACACCAAAACTATATAAGATTAATAGAAGTAATTTATAATCTAAAAATAAAAATGAGGCTAATAACTACTTTAATAAAAGTGTTCACCCTCTTCTCTCTAATGTAAGTCAAAAAATAAAGAATATTGTAATATATGATTCAAATTTGGGTACGGTCAAATCAATTAAGATGTAATGTCTAATTAGATTTTTAAATTGTGTGAAAAAATAAATTTAGTTGTTTTTTTCCAAACCTTGCAATTATAATCATGACAAATTATATTTTAATTTAAGTTTTTTTTAAAGTAATTTTTATTCCATAAGAGATGTTTGTGATTGTATACTTAATGTAACTCTAGCAAATATTGCATTATCTAGTTAATGAGTCTTATTTGTTTCATTATTTTTCATTGTGTAAATTTTTTATTAAGAAAATTATATTTTATTCATAAATTTGAATACAAAACACTTTTATAATAAGAAATAAATTTATTAAAATTTACATTTTAAAATGAAATTAATTAAACTAAGTTTAACTAATCTATTTTTATAAAACTATGAATTTTTGAGTAGATTATTTAATTATTTACGCACCCCCCCACTCGTTAAAGATATGTAATTTTGCTATGTTTAAATTTTTGATATTGTAGGAATACATTCGAATTTGAGAAATTATAACTTAATAAATTAATTTAAATCAAATTAGTGTCAGTTAAAGTTGGCCAAGTTAAACGATCTTGGGATCATTCGATAGAGAATTCAAAACTAGCTGGACTTTACTATTTGCGGTACTATTTTACCGTATCCCTCGAGCGAGATAACTCGAATTTATTTAAACACATTTAAATTCTTAAATTATACCCTCACATTAAAGTCGAGTTATCTAGCTCGAGAGATGCGATAAAATAGTACCGCCAATAATAAAGTCCAGCTAGTTTTGAATTCTCTATCGAATGATCCCAAGATCGTTTAACTTGGCCAACTTTAACTACCACTAATTTGATTTAAATTTAATTTATTAAGTTATAATTTCTCAAATTCGAATGTGTTCCTACAATATTTCATTGAGTTAATTTAGTTATAAAATTTATCAATAAATTAAAATTGCAATTAATGATCAAATAAAATCTGAAATTTTCTTAAACTATTTAGTAAAAGCAATTCATTAACATAGAAATGCTTTGTTTTATATAAATTTAATGGGAAAAAAAGTGAATTAAATAAAGTAAGTCATTACTGTTTCAATGATAAATAAATAACAAAATTAAATTTCAAAATTTAAATCTTAGAGTGGAAGTTACCTGACCCCAACTTGCTAAATAATTCTAGGGAGAAATTTCCTGCTCTCCCAAGTAGGATTTCTCGCAGACCCCGTATATAAGAATAATTAAAATATCATTTATATCATCTATTAACAAATAATACTTATATAAACATAAATTAACTTTCATATATTGATTAAGACTAGAATTTTTTAATTAAAATTATTGCTATTAATTATTAATATAAATATTTAGTTAATATAGTTTCTAATATTGATAGTTTGGCTATTTATAAACCTTGGAAGCTTTATTTAAACAATTTGCTTAATATGAAGTAATAGAATTTAGTTATTTGAAAACCAATACTTTATCGTTTTGCAAGTAAATTTTATTTAAATGTTATGGGTAGAAAAGTTAACCCCAAATTTATTAATTAAAATCTATTTAAATTTCAAAATAAACTAACTTTTGTTGAGTACCCTTCCAGTTTAGTAATATTTGAGAAAAGATTTTGATATTTTACATTATATATATATATATATACTAACTTAACATTTAGTTTGAATTCTTCATGCGGTCTCGTGTCTGTAGTGATGCCTTCCTTTAATAGAGGTAAATACATGAAAGAATCAATTGCATGCTATTTATTTAAATCAAATTATAAAATATATTAATAATTTTATAATAGTAGTGAAAATTGACTGAGTCGGGCTTGGCTGGTCCTGGGAGGTGGCCACCTAGGACTTGTGGTGCAATAGGTAGCAGCAGAGTTTGACTCCCCCAATCTCCTGGCCTTTGTGCCAAAAACCTGAACTGCCACACTGTACTGTTTGTGTCTCCAGCATCCAACTGTGTATGGGAAGAATTTATTGAGGACCAGCCAAGCCCGACTCAGTCAAGACATACAGTACAGGAAGCACTATAAAGAGCATGGACTAAAAACTTACCTTGTCTTGAATCTTAGCCTTGACATTTTCAATGGTGTCTGATGATTCAACAGATGAAACTCCATTTCTAATAATAATTAAAGATAACAAGATAGATTAATTATTATATTTTACCTTATAGTTACTCTCTACTCTCTCTAGTAGTGAAAATTTTAATAATTTTTTTATGCCTTCAAAATCAAACGTATTAAAATTGGGAGCTTATTGTAAGATTTTCATTCATATAAACCCTTTCAGATCGTAGACAATTAAAATTATATTAATTTTTTTGATGTTAATATTCATTAACAATTGGACATTATTCAAGTTAATTATTTGGATAAATTTTATATAAATTTGCTTTATAATGGTAAAATTTGCTTATGAAATTCATTTTTAATAAACGCTTTATTATTAATAATAACTATCATCCCTAGCTAATTAAATACTTTTCCAAAAATATATTAAAAGTGAATAAAAATCTCTAAAATTTTTGTGAAAATATTTATGTTTTTTAATGGATCGGCAGATAAAGAAACTTAAGATGTGATTGAGCAAATACAAAACGGTGTTATTTAAGATTAGAGAATAAGAGCAAAATATATTTTAATTAATTAGAAATAAATTTATAATTATTAATTTAAGCATTTAAACTGAACTCAGACTATGGAATAGGATCAGTAAATATATGATCATTAAATTAATTATAAATTGCAAAATATAAAATAAAAAAATGTTTTAATTATTTTTTTAATCAAAAGAACTTTAATATATTTTAATTAATTACATTTATATAATAGTATGGGTTTAATTTATAATTTTGACAAAATTTAATAATTATTGAGTGCCAAGAAATTTTGGAATAGGAAAAGCAAAAGGAGATTACATTTAGTAAATAATTATAATTTAAAGAGAGGAAGATAAAATAATTAGAAATAGTATTCTCTGTATTTTTAATTATAACAAATTTAAGCTTCTTGAAATGAAAAATGTTAATTAAAATGGTATATAATACATTAGTTTAAAGCATAAACTATTATAAAATTTTCTTGATTCATTAATTATTTTAAATATTTAGCTAATTCTTATGTAAAACATTAAAATGGCATTTAACAAATCAGATATATGTTTTTAAAAAAAATAATAAAGTATTAATTTATTATTCTATTAAAGTTTTTCAATTTGAAGAATTAGAATTGTACTTTTAATTTAATCATAATAGAAACCTTCTTTAACATAAACCTATTGAGATTTTTGTAATATTTTTGAATTTAATTTAAAAAGAACTGGAGTCTCTGAGATTAAAGAAAAGTAGAAAGAAAAATTCAGATAAATTATAATATGATATAGAAAGACTAAATTTGGAGTTCATCCTTTTTAATTTTATATTTTTTTAATTCATATTATTCAATATATTAATAATTTTTCTAATTACTTTTCTTGATGATGATGATCTGATGTCCTATGATATTTTTAATTATTATTAATATTTGTACTTTAATTATAAAATGATAAATTTACTGATGGGGTAATCTTTTGATCCCATATTTAATTTTATATTATTCATAGATAATAAGGAACTAGAAATTTAATTGACTTATATTATTATTGGTAATAAAAAGTGAACTAAAATTATATACAATTAATTGAAATTAATTTAATTTGAAAAGTTAACAATTAACACGCTTTAGATAAAATAGCTCTTATAATAATTAACAAAATTTTGATGATAAATACGAATTCAAAATTATCTCACAAAATGACCGAATATAAAAATTATGCAATTCATTGAAAATTTAAGAATATTATATAAACAAATCTTCTAAATTTTCTAAATTATTCTTATAATATTTATCATTATTCAATTCAAGTTTTACATTATAAAAGAAATTTAATAAATATATTATAATTACTATTTATTAGTAATTAGAACTGTTTTATTTTGATTAAGAAATATATACATTAATATAGTTTGTATAATGATTTGGTTGTAACTATTGATTTTATATAGAAATTGAAAATTTTCTATTTAAAATTATAAATTCGATATAAAAAAAATAAGCTATAAATGAGCTTTGCATTGATTCATTAAATAACCAAAGAATAATATAAAATAAATACTTATTACAAAGAATAGAATTGCTGGTTAACAAAAGGAAACCATTGTGAGAAAAGAGTAAAGGAAGTAAATTCTAAAATATCAATTAATATAAAAGTAACAACTATTAGGATTTTTTAATTTTAATTTGTCATTTTTTAGCAAACTCAGGTGTTTTGGAAGTCTAAGCACTAAAAAATTTTCATTTTGTACATGTGCATTCATTAATTAATGCTACTCAATAAATACTTAATTTAACTCTAATAGGATCCCAAAATTTTAAGTGGTACAGTTCTTACTAATAAAATAATTACGATAAAATTAAAAATGATAAAGTTAAATATTTAAGTGAAAATGAAAATGAAATTACCAAATTCTTAAATTACATCATATGGGTATAAATTCTTATTATCCTAATTAATCTAAAAAAAAATCCTCCCTCCATAAAATTTAAATAAATGATAGACTAAGGACTGCTGTAGAGATATAAAAATTTAATTATTGTGATTAAATTAAAAAACATTTCTATTATATTCGAAGCAAATAAATATATAGGGAAATAATTCCAATACTATTAAATTTTTTTAAAAATTAAATTGATTCTATGTTTATTAATTATACTATTATATGAATTTTAGATAAAAAAATATCTATTTAAAATCAATATATTTATTAAATAAGCAAATATGCTAAACATTTATTGTTATAAGAAAATCCATATTAAATTAATAATTTACAGATTTTTACCCCAAAAAAAAATTAATTTCGACATAAAGTTTAGATTATTAAAACTAGTAAATATAGCAATGTGATATTATTACTTGTTTTCAAGGAAAATTATATTTATTTTTCCTTTTATATATATTTGTTTTTATTTTACAAATTATATATTCTTAAAAAAATTTAATTTTTAAATAATATTATGATATCATATACCCATTTAAATAAAGAAATGAGACATGGTAATTTGCGATATTAAAGTTACAGCTTTTGTCATTATAATGTGGGCATGAGATTCATACAGATATTTTTATCATATTTATTATGAATATTTATATCAGTTATATTTTACATATTAAATTTATTGAAAATTATTGTAGGAATACATTTTTTTTTGAAGGTGCGAAATTTATTAAAATTAAATTAAATCTTAATTTATTTTTTGGCTCTTAACTTTGTAAAAACCAAGGAAATATGGTAATTGTCTGATAGAAAATTTAAAAATAGCTGTACAATTTTATCTCATCCCTAAAAAGATTGCATGATTTTAATGGTCGTTCCTTTCTTGAAAAATATTATTTTGTTTCTTTTATACCCCAGGGCGATACTTCTTGTCCAATAAAGATAGTTTCTCGTTTTCTTCATAATATTTCTGTTCTCAAATAAGCTATGATTAATTTCAATAAAAATATATTTTTTTTTATTTCAAGTGATACATATTTTTAGGAAAATTATCCGTTTATAATCATGATATTATATTAAGATCCTTAAAACTTTCATTAAATGATCTTTTTTGCTTATAGTTTATCAAAAATGAATGATTAAATCT
>ARYC01019616.1:0-15690 GCA_000711775.1 Oxytricha trifallax
ATCTTAGAAAATATACTATTATTTTGACTATTTTACTTAGATTCATTTTTATCTTAGAAAATATACTATTATTTTGACTTTTTTAGTTAGATTTATTTTTATCATAGAAAAAATACTATTATTTTGACTATTTTATCTAGTTTCAATTTTTTAATAGTATAGATGTTATTTTTTACTATATAATAAGCCACCTTAGAAAATATACTATTATTTTTACTATTTTGATTTGTTTCATATTTTATATAAAATAGTAAAGATTATATAATATATGTTTAAAAAAGCCATCTTAGAAAATATACTATTATTTTGACTATTTACCTAGATTCATTTTTATCTTAGAAAATATACTATTATTTTGACTACTTTACTAGATTCATTTTTATCATAGAAAATATAATACTATTTTGACTATTTTACTTAGAATCATTTTTATCTTAGAAAATATACTACTATTTTGACTATTTTACTTAGTTTCATTTTTATCTTACAAAATATACTATTATTTTGACTAATTTACTTAGGTTCATTTTCATCTTAGAAAATATACTATTATTTTGACTATTTTACTTAGATTCATTTTTATCATAGAAAATATACTATTATTTTGACTATTTTACTTAGATTCATTTTTATCATAGAAAAAATACTATTATTTTGACTATTTTATCTAGTTTCAATTTTTTAATGAAATAGTATAGATATTATTTTTTACTATATAATAAGCCACCTTAGAAAATATACTATTATTTTTACTATTTTGATTTGTTTCATATTTTATATAAAATAGTAAAGATTATATAATATATGTTTAAAAAAGCCATCTTAGAAAATATACTATTATTTTGACTATTTTACTTAGATTCATTTTTATCTTAGAAAATATACTATTATTTTGACTATTTTACTTAGATTCATTTTTATCTTATATAATATACTATTATTTTGACTATTTTACTTAGATTCATTTTATCTTAGAAAATATACTATTATTTTGACTATTTTCGCTTTATTCATTTTTATCTTAGAAAATATACTATTATTTTGACTACTTTACTTAGATTCATTTTTATCTTAGAAAATATACTATTATTTTGATTATTTTACTTAGATTCATTTTTATCTCAGAAAATATACTATTATTTTGACTATTTTACTTAGATTCATTTTTATCTTAGAAAATATACTATTATTTTGACTATTTTACTTAGATTCATTTTTATCTTAGAAAATATACTATTATTTTGACTATTTTACTTAGTTTCATTTTATCTTAGAAAATATACTATTATTTTGACTATTTTACTTATTTTCATTTTTATCTTAGAAAATATACTATTATTTTGACTATTTTACTTAGTTTCATTTTTATCTTAGAAAATATACTATTATTTTTACTATTTTACTTAGTTTCATTTTTAACATTAGTAAATTATAATATTATTTTTACTATTTTGATTTGTTTCATTTTTATATTATTAAATAGTAAAGATTATATAATATAGGTGCTAAATAATAAGCCACCATTAGAAAATATACTATAATTTTTGATATTTTATCTAGTTTCGATTTTTTAATTAAATAGTATAGATATTATTTTTTACTATATTAATAAGCCACCTTAGAAAATATACTATAATTTTGGATATTTTATCTAGTTTCGATTTTTTAATGAAATAGTATAGATGTTATTATTTACTTTATAATAAGCCACCTTAGAAAATATACTATAATTTTGTATATTACAACTTTTTTAAATTTTTATATAATAATAATTAAGATTTTTTATAAATCTTTTACTTAGACAGTTAATATATATCATAACAACTGTATTTATTTTCCTTAAAATAATATTTTAAATAATTACTTCAAAATATTATTTTTTCAATTTTTTTAAATATTTTAATTACATTTGAAAGGTATAATTACTCATTCACAAATTCTATTAGTTATTGATATCATACAATATAAATTTTAAAATTTATGATCAAAGCTAGTATCAGCATCATATCTATCTTGATATCTAATGATCAAAGCTTAAATGTATTTTTGTATTATTTATGTTAATATTAATAAATTTATTTTATTTATATAATTTAAACTTTAAAAAATTAATTATTAAAATAATATATCATTTCTATTCAGAGTTTGTTTTTTCTTATTAATGTCTCTATTCGTTATTTTTTATTAGTTTTTGCATATAAGAATCACTAAATTCCTTTTTAACTTTTTCTTTATTAAGTATTTAATTCTGATTTTGTTACTTATGTAGCTACCTTGTTAATTCTGAATTCTTTTATTTTTATTATTTCTTTATTTCTAACTTCTATTCGTACAAATTATTGAATCTGTACTTTTCTTTTGTGATTGAATGAGTTAATCTGAATATCTCCTTATCTTAATATTTCTTAAAGCATTCGTGTTGTTTCTTCTATTGCTCAGGTATGTCTAATTCATCGCACTTCTTACAAGTAAAAAATCTTTAATATTTACCCATTTTTTATTAATTTTTATAATATTTTATAAAAATAATCATTATAACATTTTATTTATAAATTTATAGTCAAATTATTAAAACCTTAATTTTATATTCAATAATTATTTAAACTTTAGCATTATTAATCTAATAATAATTACAAATATAAATAATTTCATTTTTAAATTATATAAATTAAAAATCAAATAACTATATAATTAAAAAATTGTATGTAAAATACTTTATTTAATTTCATATACTTAAATTTAATAATATTTTATAAATACATTTTGTTTATAAATATTAATACTTTATTTTTTATATTTAATTTAGTTTTAAGTATTACAGTTTAGAAAATTTTTAAATTAAATACAAATTATAATTCTATAAAAATAAGTTTAAAATTTTATTTAAAATTATTAAGTAATTAATTTATTCAAATATCTAAATCTATAAATTTAATGTCATTTGCATCCTTACTAAGCTGTATCTTATCATTGATAGTTTGTCTGGCATTGTGATCATTCTTAGGATTGTATCTGTCAAGTCCATGTTTCTGAACAATACCTATATCAGTTTAAAGGCTATCATTCGTAACTGTAATGAATTTTTTTTGTTTTTAGGGAGGATTGTTACCATTTGGATTTTATCTTCTGGCAATCTTGTAACTAAGTTTAAAAATTGACTTATCAGGTTTCTGAAGGTAGCACCCATGTTTCTTTCTTGCGCATTGGTTGATGTTTTCTTTGTTGCACTTGGAGCATGTGAAGAATCTGATTGATTTACCCATTTTAATAATTATTATAATATTATAAAATGTCAAATTTTATGTATATTTTTAAACATATACAAATATTGATATTCTAAATAAACGAAATGATATATAAATGTCCAATTAATAAAAATCATATGTTTTATTTTTAAGCAATAAAATTATTCAATTTTTTAATTTTATAAAAATCTTACATTATAAATATTTAATGAAATAAAAATTAACAAACATTATCATACTTATGTTGAAAGACAAACTCATTCATAATGTCAAGTCTCATGAAATTTTTTATAATATAATAGAAATGAATTTAATTTTGATAAATAACAATATTTATCTATTATTATTTGTAATATTAATAATACCTCTATATTTTTTATACTTTATAAAAATATCTTTAATTTTATATTTTTATAAATACAGATTAAATTTTTTAGAACAAAATATTACGTATAATAAACAAAATTAATAAAATATAATTATATTATTTATATTTCATAGATTAAATTTTTATTTTTTATTGAAGTTAATTTTCTTAATCATTTTTCATTTATATTTAGTAAGTTTTATACATTTAATTTTTATTTTGATTCCTCATCGTAATTGTCATCGTAATCAATATTAATAAATTATAAATATATATTATTAAATTTATTAAAATATTATGTTAAATTTATTTTATATATATATTTAAATTATTCATTTAAAATAATTTATCATATTGTTATCATTCTTTATCAAAGATTGATTTTCATCATTATCACTTTCGTACTATGGAGAATATATATTTAAATTTAAATAATTACTTTAAATTCTTTATAACCTTATTATTATTAAATAAATATATATACACTTAACTTTATTTATTAGCAAATATATCTTTAAAAATTAGGTTAATAATAAATCTTTAAAGAATATAATTGCTATAAATTTAAGAAGTTTTATTTTATAACATATAATAATAAAAATGAATCAAAATAAAAAAGCAAAAGAAGCAAAATGCCTTGACAAAAAGATTTAACATTAACTAGCACAAGCAGCAAAATCAAGACATATAGAAGTACCTCAAAAATATTTTAATACTAAAATATGCTGTTCTTACACAAATGACTATGTTTTCGTTTGCACGGACAATAGAAGAAAAAAGATCTTAGAGCTAAGAGATTTTTAAATTGAATAAAAAACAATAATTGACATTCCAGATATTATTCCAGATGGTTTTAGTTCAATATCACTATATAACCAAAATCTAAACTTTGATTCACTTAATCCAGAATAAGAAGTTACTGATAGTTGCATAAATGACTATATAAACACATTATACTTGCAACTCTAAATGACTTAAAACAAAAATTCAATATTTATAACTTAAACAAATCATTTAACCAAATTAGGAGAGGAAGATTTTGAATTTAATTATGATGAAGCAAATAAAATAGCATCCAAAAAATTTAAGAAATCAATGAAAGAATTTGCATTTATACTTATGCCTATTTTAACATTAAAGCACTTCTTCTTGATAATTATCAATAATTAATAATAAAAGGCATATAAATTAGATTCACTTAAAAAGTATATACCAGATGAAACTAACAAACTCATAGAACAACAAATAAATCAAGTAATTTAAATAATTAATGACAACAAAATTAAGTAATATATAAATTTAATCCATTAAGATGTTCCTTAATAATGTAATGGTGTAGATTGCGGGGTTTACATGATATGCAATATCAATCAATTTATCAATCAATAATATAAACCTAACTAGAAGATTTATAAAGCAGATGAAAAATAAATAAAAATGTATAGGTGTTATATTAAAAATTCTATTATTTGTGGATATAATATCTTTAGATTAATTCCTTAAAAATGATTTAAAATAAATAATAATATTTAATTAAAAATTTTTAAAAAAATTATGGCCATAATGTATTGACACTAATAATGTAAGTTAGAATTATATAAATACAATTTTAAGAAGATTTCTAAATAATAATTATGAAGTTTCGATTTTTATATATAACATTAATGAATAATTTATTTATGTTAATAATATACTATCTTAGAAAATTTACTATATTTTTGCAAATTTAATCAAGATTCGATTTTTATTTATAACTTTAATGATTAATGAATTTATGTTAAAAATATACTATCTTAGAAAATTTACTATATTTTTGTAAATTTTATCAAGATTCGATTTTTATTTATAACTTTAATGATTAATTTATTTATGTTAATAATATACTATCTTAGAAAATTTACTATATTTTTGTAAATTTTATCAAGATTCGATTTTTATTTATAACTTTAATGATTAATTTATTTATGTTAAATAATATACTATCTTAGAAAATTTACTATATTTTTGCAAATTTTATCAAGATTCGATTTTTATTTATAACTTTAATGATTAATTTATTTATGTTAATAATATACTATCTTAGAAAATTTACTATATTTTTGCAAATTTTATCAAGATTCGATTTTTATTTATAACTTTAATGATTAATGAATTTATGTTAATAATATACTATCTTAGAAAATTTACTATATTTTTGTAAATTTTATCAAGATTCGATTTTTATTTATAACTTTAATGATTAATTTATTTATGTTAATAATATACTATCTTAGAAAATTTACTATATTTTTGCAAATTTTATGAAGTTTCGATTTTTATTTATAACTTTAATGATTAATTTATTTATGTTAATAATATACTATCTTAGAAAATTTACTTTATTTTTGTAAATTTTATCAAGATTCGATTTTTATTTATAACTTTAATGATTAATTTATTTATGTTAATAATATACTATCTTAGAAAATTTACTATATTTTTGCAAATTTTATGAAGATTCGATTTTTATTTATAACTTTAATGATTAATTTATTTATGTTAATAATATACTATCTTAGAAAATTTACTATATTTTTGCAAATTTTATGAAGTTTCGATTTTTATTTATAACTTTAATGATTAATTTATTTATGTTAATAATATACTATCTTAGAAAATTTACTATATTTTTGTAAATTTTATCAAGATTCGATTTTTATTTATAACTTTAATGATTAATGAATTTATGTTAATAATATACTATCTTAGAAAATTTACTATATTTTTGCAAATTTTATGAAGTTTCGATTTTTATATATAAGTTCAATGATATTTATTTATGTTAAAAATATACTATCTTAGAAAATTTACTATATTTTTGTAAATTTTATCAAGATTCGATTTTTATTTATAACTTTAATGATTAATTTATTTATGTTAATAATATACTATCTTAGAAAATTTACTATATTTTTGTCTATTTTATCAAGATTCGATTTTTATTTATAACTTTAATGATTAATTTATTTATGTTAATAATATACTATCTTTGAAAATTTTCTATATTTTTGCAAATTTTATCAAGATTCGATTTTTATTTATAACTTTAATGATTAATTTATTTATGTTAATAATATACTATCTTTGAAAATTTTCTATATTTTTGCAAATTTTATCAAGATTCGATTTTTATTTATAACTTTAATGATTAATGAATTTATGTTAAAAATATACTATCTTAGAAAATTTACTATATTTTTGTAAATTTTATCAAGATTCGATTTTTATTTATAACTTTAATGATTAATTTATTTATGTTAAAAATATACTATCTTAGAAAATTTACTTTATTTTTGCAAATTTTATGAAGTTTCGATTTTTATTTATAACTTTAATGATTAATTTATTTATGGTTAATAATATACTATCTTAGAAAATTTACTTTATTTTTGTAAATTTTATCAAGATTCGATTTTTATTTATAACTTTAATGATTAATTTATTTATGTTAATAATATACTATCTTAGAAAATTTACTATATTTTTGCAAATTTTATCAAGATTCGATTTTTATTTATAACTTTAATGATTAATGTAATTTATGTTCATAATATACTATCTTAGAAAATTTACTATATTTTTGCAAATTTTATCAAGATTCGAATTTTACATATAAGTTAATGATTAATTTATTTATGTTAAAAATATACTATCTTAGAAAATTTACTATATTTTTGTAAATTTTATCAAGATTCGATTTTTATTTATAACTTTAATGATTAATTTATTTATGTTAATAATATACTATCTTAGAAAATTTACTATATTTTTGTCTATTTTATGAAGTTTCGATTTTTACATTTAAGTTCAATGATGATTTTTTTATGTTAAAAATACCTACCATAGAAAATTTACTATATTTCTGGCTATTTTATGAAGTTTCGATTATTGAATAAGAAAGTAAATATTAATAAATTTATGTTAAAAATATTCTACCTTAGAAAATTTACTATATTTTTGGCTATTTTATGAAGTTTCGATTATTATATAAAAAAGTAGAATTATTAAATTTATGTTAAAAATATCCTTTCTTAGAAAATTTACTATATTTTTGGCTGTTTTGTGTAATTTCAATTTTTACACAGAAGTTTAAGGATTAGTTTATTTATGTTATTAATTTCCTATCTTATATAATTTACTATAAAATTACAATTATATCTAAGTTTCATTGATCTTATCAAGATTTTATAATTAGCATTAATTAATTTTATTTTTTTATTAGTAATATAATCCTAAAATAAGTTATATAAATTTAAATGTTATTAATGTTCAGAAGGATTGATACTAGTTTGAAATATGGGATTGGTGTTGTTGATGAAATCTTAATAGGTCTTTTGGATTTATTTTTCAACCCTTATAGATTGTAAACAACGATATTTTACTTAACTTTTGCTTATTTGCAATTATAGAATTAAATTTATCAGTGTTAAATTATTTATTATTATGGGGTCTTAAAATTACTATAATTGCTTTGTGTTGATTGAATGAAAGCATTTCAAAGAAAAAGTTGTATTTAAAAATATAAAACTGGATATTAATTGTAGATAATGATTGTTAAATTCATGTCATTTTAATAAATGTTAAAATCTAATAAAACAATACAAATAAAGACTAAGATAAATAAAACCCAAATATTTTTACTTATATTTTTGCATTTTATAGTTATTTGTATTATTTATTATATAATAAATGATTTACCATTTTAATAAATTCAATTATATTTTTAAATCATTGAAAGTTTTGGGGTTTACTTTTAAATTTTTATACTTTAAAAAAATTGTAAGATTTTATTATGTAAATGTACGAAATATATATATTTTTAAGTATTTATTTACTCATCATATAAATAAAAAATTTTAACTATTTTCTTAAGATATCTAATAAATAATTGGAATTGCAAAAGATGGGCATTAATCTGAACAATACTATATAAGTGCTTTTAACTTTTTTTTTGGTGTAATTTAGGATGTACTTATGAATTACCTAACGTAAATAAATAAAAGTGTTATAAATTCACATAATTCTATATATTATATATTTTTAAATTTTAAATACTAAAAATTGATAAAATTATGTATTTAAATTAGCATGTATATGAGATAACTGACAAACTTTTATCAAAACCAAAATATATTTATGTTTGTAGAATTTAATACAATTATTATATAAGAATTTATATTCATTTATTTAGTTTCATATTTATTATAAAAATAAAAATATTAATTAATTTTAATTCAAGTGAAAGTTTTGGGGTTTATTTATAAATTTTTTGTTAGTTAAAATTATTCGAATTTCTATCACAATCTTATTAATAATTAAATTAAAATAAAATTATTCTTCTATTCTATTCAAAAATAATTAATTTAGTTTATTATTAACATATTTAATAAATTATTGGAATTGCAAAGGATGGTCACTATTTCTAATGATCCTTTTTGGGTAGTTAACTATCAAATTATTTGTAATTTAGGATATACTTATGAACTACCTAATGTAAATAAATATAAGAATATTTATTTTTATTTAATTATATCTTTATTATAAGTTTTTAATTTAAAATTTTACTAAAAATTATTGTTATATAAGAATGGATATGAAATTCTTATCATACTTTTTACAAAACCCAAATATATTTTTGTTTAGTTTATTATTTTATATAACTTATCATTTACAATATACATTGTTTTATAAAAGTTTACTAATTATAAATATAATAAATTTTTATTTTTAAATAGTAACAAAGTTTTGGGGTTTATTTATCTTTTTATATTATTATATCATATCTTAATATTTTAAACTTAAAAATCTTTTATTTAACAATATTCATTTATTAAATTACTTTACACAATAAATATTAATTTATTTTAATAAACTTTTATTTTAATAAATGATCGGAATTGCAAAGGATGGTCATACTAATAAATCAATTTAATTATAGAATAACTTAATTTATATTTATTAATTTTTATAATTTTTTATTATATATTAATAATAATTTATACTTATAACCATTTTTTTATTAAATTATTAGACCTCTTTTTAAGTTTATATGTTTGTTAATATAGATTTTATTGTAATTTAGGAGATACTTATGAATTAAAAAATTAAAAATTTTAACTAAACTTCATAATAATTTATAGGATAATAAAATAATAATTTTATTTACTTTTTAATTAATATTTTTTAAATTTATGATATACTTATGAATTACCTAATGGATATGAGTATAAACACAATTTTAATTATATTAATTTATATAAATAATTAAAAACCTTTTACAGTCTGATATTTTATTATATATTATATGATTAATTTTTTTTTTATGTCTCGAAGGACATCTTATAGTAATGAATAAAAGAAGTTGTATTTATGTTTTATGAAATTAATTAACATAAGCATATATCAAATAAATTATTTTTGTTTTTTTGTTTTTTTTATTTTTCATTTTCTTATGTTTTATAGATTAATTTCATTCATTTTTTAGTTTATATTTTATCCTCATTATCAAATTCTTTTGTAGAATAAGACATTTGGATAAATTATATCTTATGGTGCGTTCTCGCCTATGTTTAAGTCGCTTGTCCTATCAGTGTCCTTGACGACATTTCTTTCATCATTCATCTTTCCATCATAGAACCACCATCCTTTCATTCTTGTCCCATCTCTATGCACTCCATTTTTCAATCTTGCCACGAAATGATTTCCTGTTGCTTGCTTATTTGAATACCTGCTATAGTAAATAATTCCTTTAATTTCATATTAAACTTCTGTCTAGTCCAAGACTTTAAGTTTTATCTTGTCATCTAATTTTATTTTGGAATTTTGTCCTCTTCTCACTGCGACAATAATGTAATCTGGTGCAATTATTAAACTTCCTCTTGCACTCATTGTTGGATGTCCACAAGCAGGACAGCCTAATTAATCATGTTTATAGTATTTTTAAACTGAATCTGAAACTTTTCCATTTTCTAATTCAAACAAGTTTATCATATATTCAGATTATATGTCCTCATAGTCATCATATCCACATTAGCAATACTCATGTTTATTAATTTCTAAACTAAAGTGTCTTGAGTGTAAAAAGAATTCTTTAAGTTCTTCTGCATCTACCATCCTTCCACCATAGATTCTTCTTAAAGGTTGAATTCCATATTACTATCTTTCACAATAAGTCTAAAATTCTGATGATCTTAAATATGTCCTATCCTTGTCTATTTTGTCTAATTCTTAACAACTTTAAATTAAAGGTCTTAAACATACATCTACCTGGTTATTGTGAATTTCTTAATGTTAATTATAAATACCAAAGTAGAATATGTACATCAGACAATCGTGTAAACAAGAATTGTCATACCATCTCGCGAAAGGAAAACTTATTTGTCTTGAATTTCTTTACAGGAAAGGATTGTTTTATAAGTCATGTCCCTTGTTTACTAAAAATGGGTTAACTTTAGTCTAAATAATTTATTATTATTCTATTTGTTATTTAGGTTCTATAATTATTACTTATTATTATTATTGTTATTTTGTCTCCTCAGGGACAATTTTCATTTCTTAATCATTGGTTTAAGGAATAATGCCTTTAATCAAATCTGATATTAACTTGCTTGTCTCATCAACTTACATATTGCCTTCTTCATCCAATTCCTCTGCGACAATTTCTTCTATAATTTCTTAATCTAATAGTGGATCATCGTTAAAAAGTTGCTTGTATCCTGTCTCAATCATCAAATTTAAATTTACTTATGAAAGCTTTTGATAAATTTATTAAAGCATTTCGCCATCAAATCCTTACATAGTTCCTTCTAATCTCTAAAATATTTTGCCTAAGACTCCTTCATCATTTAAGTCTTTCTTAATTATTTGCCATCTTTCTTTTCGGTTCTTGTAAGTCTCAATCCACATTGAACTTTATTCTAAGCATCTTTCATTAAAGTTTAAAATAAACACTTTGTCAAGCTGTGGACATCTAGTAATAGATGTGTAGAACTGTCCTGGTGCGAAAAAATCAACACAATCTATAATTATTCCTTAAAGTGTAAGTCCTTAAACTTTATGAACTGTGCTTGCATAAGCTTCCTCAACTGCAAACTGATTTCTTTGTAGCTTTGTCTAACTTCCTGAAAAAACTGTTATGCTATGCTTTCCCAAGTATTGTACTTCTCTATTTTTTAAATTTAAGATTCTTAAGTATGAGTTGTTTGGTCCAACTTCAAGCAAAGTTGCTAAAGTTCCATTCGCCATTTAGAAATGTAAATCAAAGTTTCTTGTTATCATAATTTTGCTGTATTTATGCAATCTTACTATGTGCTTAAGATCTACATCTGGATGCTAATTTAATTTCTAAATCTCAAGAATATCTTCAACCATTACCATTCTTTTAGCGTCATTTTTAGTTATTAAGTAGTCTTCTGCAATTAATGTAACTGATTCTGTATCTTGGTGAAGTAATTATCCAACTAACTGATTGTATTCTAAAGCATTTTTCTTTGTACCAACTAAGATGTGATTTTCTCTTTATTTCATTTCCCATTAAGTCTTTTCATCGTTCAGCTCAACTGTTCTGCTCTATAAAATTCTTATCACATCTTCATTGATTTCTCCCATTCTAATTTTATCAAGTAGAAGTTTAAAATCAAAGTCTCTTTGTTGTCTAAAATTTTGATCTAATATAATCCATTCAAAATTTGCTTGAAAAATTTCATTCATGCAACAACAATTTCTAACTCTGTTGTTTGTTTTTCCCTGAATTTAAGTTTAAAGTAGGTCTCCACATAAAATTATATGCTTTCCTCCAAACAATCTTTACCTTCTCTATGCATGTAATTAAGTCATTTTAAGTATTGATTCAATTTTAATGAAGCTGCTCTCTGTTAAAAGTGAAATTTCATCAATTATTAACCATTCTATGTCTGCTAAAGTTTTTTAAAGTTCTGATAATGGATCAATATGATATTCTTGCATTTTTTCATGAATACTTAAGAGTGAGTGAATTGTCTATCCATTAATATTTCCTGCTGCAATTCCTGTTGAAGCTGTAAGGGCGACTTTTTGTTTCATTACATAAAACAGAAATCCATGCAATAGCTTAATCATATGACTTTTACCATTTCCTGCTCCTCCAGTTATGAAAATTAAAAGCTACTCTCTTTTTATGAATGCTTTATAAAAAATGTATTCCAAACATCTTTGTTGATCATCGCTTAGTTCTTATTTTTTCAATTATTCATAAATGTACATTACTAGAACTTTTTCTGCTCTATCATTCCAATCGAACTGTTTTCTAAAGTATCTATCAACTTCTGGTTAATCAAGTTAGTTCGTGAAAAATTTAAATTCCTAAGTTTCGCCTGTCTTTTTAGATCCAACAACATCTGCCATAACTTATTTCAAATTTTCTAAGTCTTCCTCAATAATTCCATCGATTAAAAGTTTTTGTCCTTCAATTTCTGATCTTTAGTCTTAGCTTATTTCCTTTTCTCTTAAAATTTCTAGTAAGTTTTGTTGTAGTTTTACTTTAGAAATTGGTGAAACTCTCCAAAGATTTCTCAAGTCTTGTCTTACCAAAAGTTGATTCATTGTTACCAATCCTCTGAGAATGCATTCAATATACCAACTTTTTTCCTTGTTATGATCGTGAAATTGTCTATACTTTCTATGATGAATGTGTTTTAAGTACAATCCAAAGTAGTAAACTTCGCCATCTGATGGATATAATCTATTAGTTGATAAAATTACTGGTGTTGATCTTTTATAATAAATGATATTTGTATATCCCTTAACTCTGCTGTTGCATTATAAAGTAGCATTTTTTGGAACTGCTCTCTTTCTTCTGGTATAAACGTATCCTTTCATAAATTCAAAAAATGTAATTAGTTCATATTCTATTGGTCTTTTAAAGTAGTAGTCGTAAGGTCCATCCTAAAAAATGTCAATCGATTCTGGATCTAAATCCTTTAAGTCAATGTCCTTTTTAAGAATTTTCATTTTATCTTTTAGTTAACTTATATGAAAGTATATGACATTTGGTGATCTTATTACTATTGGAAGTCTTAGTAAAAGCCAAATTGCCTCACAAATTGTAATTTATCCAAGCTTTAAATATTTTAGAACTTCCTTTTATTCTGGATCATCATAACTGTACATTAATTTGGCTAAAAGAGATGGTTCTTATTTTGATACATACTTTACCAAGTATTTTATTGTTTCTCTTTGAGTCATTCTTAATACGCAACAATTTGATTCCATTAATTTTAAAATCATAGAGTTGTAAGGTACAATAAATCTATCCTCTTCTGTAATTCTCTTATATCTGAAATAACCAAATTCATCTACGTAGTCAAAATTACTTAATGGTAAAGGATAACCTTGTCTACATTTTGGCTCTTCTCCTTCTTTATAGCATCGACCTACTACACATCTGTGAATCATATGTTCCTTAACTAAAAATTCTAATTCTTCATCATAATCTGGAATGACAGCCTGTACTGCAACTCCATCTTTTAGTCTTTCCTCGCCTTCTTTGTCAAGCCAAATTAATACATGAAGATGCGGTGCTCCTCTTGCTTAAAATTCATAACGTTCGAAGCTCATTAATACATTTCCAAATATTCCTTGAGTATTCTTCCCACCTTTGATCATCTGCATCATTATTCTTGTTTTAATGTAACTGTTTGCAACCATTGCCATTGCATTCTGAAATTTATGCCTATTTCCAAAAGTTTTCTTTAATTCTTCGTAGTATTAATCTTTAGGATTAAATGTTCCAGTTATAAAAAGGCTTGGAGAATCCATTCCATACTTTTCTTTGCCTTCTTCACACATTGACTATAATTCCTCTCCTTTAGAAATAAAATAAGAAGGAGTTGCTACAATTTTCCTTGATAACCTATGAGTCCAATAAAATGATTTGAACTCACCATGATCTTGTTAAGTTTAGATATCTTTCATTGTTAAAGGTTTGTCGTGCTGTCCTGGATGTGCTGCTTTAACTCCTCGTGAATAACTTAACATTTATTCTTTTCTCTTTCTGTCGTAAAGCCAAAATATCCAATCGTAATGATCTCTAAATTCATTTCGGCAACTCAAAAGTCTCATTTTTGCATATTGAGTTATTGTCATTCCACTTTTTAAATATGACGAATTGTATCCTCCTTGTCCTGTTGGGTGCAAAGTTGGCCATAATTTTTCATACCAAATATTTATCAGAGTAATAACTGTGTTCCTTCTGAAAAATTCTACTCCTTCTTCTGTTTAAATCTGAATATTATGTTGAATGTCTTGAAGAATACTTTCGTCATCATCTAATCTTTTAACGTATTCTTCAAAGGCTGCTATCCTATTAAGTTGTTTAATATTTAATATCTCATATCCTGATTCATATTGATCACTTGGAAAAATGTATTTATCATTTCCTTCATCATTGTTATCATCTTTAGGATATTTTATAACGAAGGTGTCTTGTTCATAACCTTTAAATAGTCTTGTCTTATGTTTCTTGCTCAATTACTTCTCTTAAAGGTTTATTAATTGATACATTCTGCCAAAGTTCGTAAGTGCATAAATACTTTTTGTATAAAGGATCGATCTCTTTAAGTTTTTTTAGTCCAATGTCAATTTTTGCTTTTGTCTTGGAGTCAACTGCTGTTTACATCCATTTTTCATTAAGGCCAAGTTTATGCATTCCAATGTCTGAATTGAACAGTCTAAAATTAGTGTCTCCATGCATTACTGAAAAAGTTGAAGCTGGTAAGTTTTTAATGAAAGAGTAGATGTAACCAAGCCTGATTAATGCCTCCTCTGCTTTGTTCTTAAGTTTTTTTATCTCATTTGGCACAGGAATTTTCCTCTCATCTACATCAAAGTCTATTCTGTGTTTGTAACAGTAGTAGCAAACAAAGAATACTTCTTTGTTTTCCTTGTCTAATTTTTATCTAACAAATTCTTCATACTCTCCATAGAAAAATTGAGCTCTTGTTTTTAAGTCTTGCTTACTCAATTCTCTCCATTTGTCATCCCTATGCAAATCAATTATTTAAG
>ARYC01019617.1:0-32701 GCA_000711775.1 Oxytricha trifallax
ATATTTTTGGCTATTTTATGAAGTTTCGATTATTATATAAAAAAGTAGAATTATTAAATATATGTTAAAAATATCCTTTCTTAGAAAATTTACTATATTTTTGGCTGTTTTGTGTAATTTCAATTTTTACACAGAAGTTTAAGGATTAGTTTATTTATGTTATAAATTTCCTATCTTATATAATTTACTATAAAATTACAATTATATCTAAGTTTCATTGATCTTATCAAGATTTTATAATTAGCATTAATTAATTTTATTTTTTTATTAGTAATATAATCCTAAAATAAGTTATATAAATTTAAATGTTATTAATGTTCAGAAGGATTGATACTAGTTTGAATATGGGATTGGTGTTGTTGATGAAATCTTAATAGGTCTTTTGGATTTATTTTTCAACCCTTATAGATTGTAAACAACGATATTTTACTTAACTTTTGCTTATTTGCAATTATAGAATTAAATTTATTAGTGTTAAATTATTTATTATTATGGGGTCTTAAAATTACTATAATTGCTTTGTGTTGATTGAATGAAAGCATTTCAAAGAAAAATTTGTATTTAAAAATATAAAACTGGATATTAATTGTAGATAATGATTGTTAAATTCATGTCATTTTAATAAATGTTAAAATCTAATAAAACAATACAAATAAAGACTAAGATAAATAAAACCCAAATATTTTTACTTATATTTTTGCATTTTATAGTTATTTGTATTATTTATTATATAATAAATGATTTACCATTTTAATAAATTCAATTATATTTTTAAATCATTGAAAGTTTTGGGGTTTACTTTTAAATTTTTATACTTTAAAAAAATTGTAAGATTTTATTATGTAAATGTACGAAATATATATATTTTTAAGTATTTATTTACTCATCATATAAATAAAAAATTTTAACTATTTTCTTAAGATATCTAATAAATAATTGGAATTGCAAAAGATGGGCATTAATCTGAACAATACTATATAAGTGCTTTTAACTTTTTTTTTGGTGTAATTTAGGATGTACTTATGAATTACCTAACGTAAATAAATAAAAGTGTTATAAATTCACATAATTATATATATTATATATTTTTAAATTTTAAATACTAAAAATTGATAAAATTATATATTTAAATTAGCATGTATATGAGATAACTGACAAACTTTTATCAAAACCAAAATATATTTATGTTTGTAGAATTTAATACAATTATTATATAAGAATTTATATTCATTTATTTAGTTTCATATTTATTATAAAAATAAAAATATTAATTAATTTTAATTCAAGTGAAAGTTTTGGGGTTTATTTATAAATTTTTTGTTAGTTAAAATTATTCGAATTTCTATCACAATCTTATTAATAATTAAATTAAAATAAAATTATTCTTCTATTCTATTCAAAAATAATTAATTTAGTTTATTATTAACATATTTAATAAATTATTGGAATTGCAAAGGATGGTCACTATTTCTAAAATCCTTTTTGGGTAGTTAACTATCAAATTATTTGTAATTTAGGATATACTTATGAACTACCTAATGTAAATAAATATAAGAATATTTATTTTTATTTAATTATATGTTTATTATCAGTTTTTAATTTAAAATTATACTAAAAATTATTGTTATATAAGAATGGATATGAAATTCTTATCATACTTTTTACAAAACCCAAATATATTTTTGTTTAGTTTATTATTTTATATAACTTATCATATACAATTTACATTGTTTATAAAAGTTTACTAATTATAAATATAATAAATTTTTATTTTTAAATAGTAACAAAGTTTTGGGGTTTATTTATCTATTTATATTATTATATCATATCTTAAATTTTTTACTTAAAAATATTTTATTTAACAATATTCATTTATTAAATTACTTTACACAATAAATTTTAATTTATTTTTAATAAACTTTTATTTTAATAAATGATCGGAATTGCAAAGGATGGTCATACTAATAAATCAATTTAATTATAGAATAACTTAATTTATATTTATTAATTTTTATAATTTTTTATTATATATTAATAATAATTTATACTTAAAACCATTTTTTTATTAAATTATTAGAACTCTTTTTAAGTTTATATGTTTGTTTATATAGTTTTTATTGTAATTTAGGAAATACTTATGAATTAAAAAATTAAAAGTTTTAACTAAACTTCATAATAATTTATAGGATAATAAAATAATAATTTTATTTACTTTTTAATTAATATTTTTTAAATTTATGATATACTTATGAATTACCTAATGGATATGAGTATAAACACAATTTTAATTATATTAATTTATATAAATAATTAAAAACCTTTTACAGTCTGATATTTTATTATATATTATATGATTAATTTTTTTTTTATGTCTCGAAGGACATCTTATAGTAATGAATAAAAGAAGTTGTATTTATGTTTTATGAAATTAATTAACATAAGCATATATCAAATAAATTATTTTTGTTTTTTTGTTTTTTTTATTTTTCATTTTCTTATGTTTTATAGATTAATTTCATTCATTTTTTAGTTTATATTTTATCCTCATTATCAAATTCTTTTGTAGAATAAGACATTTGGATAAATTATATCTTATGGTGCGTTCTCGCCTATGTTTAAGTCGCTTGTCCTATCAGTGTCCTTGACGACATTTCTTTCATCATTCATCTTTCCATCATAGAACCACCATCCTTTCATTCTTGTCCCATCTCTATGCACTCCATTTTTCAATCTTGCCACGAAATGATTTCCTGTTGCTTGCTTATTTGAATACCTGCTATAGTAAATAATTCCTTTAATTTCATATTAAACTTCTGTCTAGTCCAAGACTTTAAGTTTTATCTTGTCATCTAATTTTATTTTGGAATTTTGTCCTCTTCTCACTGCGACAATAATGTAATCTGGTGCAATTATTAAACTTCCTCTTGCACTCATTGTTGGATGTCCACAAGCAGGACAGCCTAATTAATCATGTTTATAGTATTTTTAAACTGAATCTGAAACTTTTCCATTTTCTAATTCAAACAAGTTTATCATATATTCAGATTATATGTCCTCATAGTCATCATATCCACATTAGCAATACTCATGTTTATTAATTTCTAAACTAAAGTGTCTTGAGTGTAAAAAGAATTCTTTAAGTTCTTCTGCATCTACCATCCTTCCACCATAGATTCTTCTTAAAGGTTGAATTCCATATTACTATCTTTCACAATAAGTCTAAAATTCTGATGATCTTAAATATGTCCTATCCTTGTCTATTTTGTCTAATTCTTAACAACTTTAAATTAAAGGTCTTAAACATACATCTACCTGGTTATTGTGAATTTCTTAATGTTAATTATAAATACCAAAGTAGAATATGTACATCAGACAATCGTGTAAACAAGAATTGTCATACCATCTCGCGAAAGGAAAACTTATTTGTCTTGAATTTCTTTACAGGAAAGGATTGTTTTATAAGTCATGTCCCTTGTTTACTAAAAATGGGTTAACTTTAGTCTAAATAATTTATTATTATTCTATTTGTTATTTAGGTTCTATAATTATTACTTATTATTATTATTGTTATTTTGTCTCCTCTGGGACAATCTTCATTTCTTAATCATTGGTTTAAGGAATAATGCCTTTAATCAAATCTGATATTAACTTGCTTGTCTCATCAACTTACATATTGCCTTCTTCATCCAATTCCTCTGCGACAATTTCTTCTATAATTTCTTAATCTAATAGTGGATCATCGTTAAAAAGTTGCTTGTATCCTGTCTCAATCATCAAATTTAAATTTACTTATGAAAGCTTTTGATAAATTTATTAAAGCATTTCGCCATCAAATCCTTACATAGTTCCTTCTAATCTCTAAAATATTTTGCCTAAGACTCCTTCATCATTTAAGTCTTTCTTAATTATTTGCCATCTTTCTTTTCGGTTCTTGTAAGTCTCAATCCACATTGAACTTTATTCTAAGCATCTTTCATTAAAGTTTAAAATAAACACTTTGTCAAGCTGTGGACATCTAGTAATAGATGTGTAGAACTGTCCTGGTGCGAAAAAATCAACACAATCTATAATTATTCCTTAAAGTGTAAGTCCTTAAACTTTATGAACTGTGCTTGCATAAGCTTCCTCAACTGCAAACTGATTTCTTTGTAGCTTTGTCTAACTTCCTGAAAAAACTGTTATGCTATGCTTTCCCAAGTATTGTACTTCTCTATTTTTTAAATTTAAGATTCTTAAGTATGAGTTGTTTGGTCCAACTTCAAGCAAAGTTGCTAAAGTTCCATTCGCCATTTAGAAATGTAAATCAAAGTTTCTTGTTATCATAATTTTGCTGTATTTATGCAATCTTACTATGTGCTTAAGATCTACATCTGGATGCTAATTTAATTTCTAAATCTCAAGAATATCTTCAACCATTACCATTCTTTTAGCGTCATTTTTAGTTATTAAGTAGTCTTCTGCAATTAATGTAACTGATTCTGTATCTTGGTGAAGTAATTATCCAACTAACTGATTGTATTCTAAAGCATTTTTCTTTGTACCAACTAAGATGTGATTTTCTCTTTATTTCATTTCCCATTAAGTCTTTTCATCGTTCAGCTCAACTGTTCTGCTCTATAAAATTCTTATCACATCTTCATTGATTTCTCCCATTCTAATTTTATCAAGTAGAAGTTTAAAATCAAAGTCTCTTTGTTGTCTAAAATTTTGATCTAATATAATCCATTCAAAATTTGCTTGAAAAATTTCATTCATGCAACAACAATTTCTAACTCTGTTGTTTGTTTTTCCCTGAATTTAAGTTTAAAGTAGGTCTCCACATAAAATTATATGCTTTCCTCCAAACAATCTTTACCTTCTCTATGCATGTAATTAAGTCATTTTAAGTATTGATTCAATTTTAATGAAGCTGCTCTCTGTTAAAAGTGAAATTTCATCAATTATTAACCATTCTATGTCTGCTAAAGTTTTTTAAAGTTCTGATAATGGATCAATATGATATTCTTGCATTTTTTCATGAATACTTAAGAGTGAGTGAATTGTCTATCCATTAATATTTCCTGCTGCAATTCCTGTTGAAGCTGTAAGGGCGACTTTTTGTTTCATTACATAAAACAGAAATCCATGCAATAGCTTAATCATATGACTTTTACCATTTCCTGCTCCTCCAGTTATGAAAATTAAAAGCTACTCTCTTTTTATGAATGCTTTATAAAAAATGTATTCCAAACATCTTTGTTGATCATCGCTTAGTTCTTATTTTTTCAATTATTCATAAATGTACATTACTAGAACTTTTTCTGCTCTATCATTCCAATCGAACTGTTTTCTAAAGTATCTATCAACTTCTGGTTAATCAAGTTAGTTCGTGAAAAATTTAAATTCCTAAGTTTCGCCTGTCTTTTTAGATCCAACAACATCTGCCATAACTTATTTCAAATTTTCTAAGTCTTCCTCAATAATTCCATCGATTAAAAGTTTTTGTCCTTCAATTTCTGATCTTTAGTCTTAGCTTATTTCCTTTTCTCTTAAAATTTCTAGTAAGTTTTGTTGTAGTTTTACTTTAGAAATTGGTGAAACTCTCCAAAGATTTCTCAAGTCTTGTCTTACCAAAAGTTGATTCATTGTTACCAATCCTCTGAGAATGCATTCAATATACCAACTTTTTTCCTTGTTATGATCGTGAAATTGTCTATACTTTCTATGATGAATGTGTTTTAAGTACAATCCAAAGTAGTAAACTTCGCCATCTGATGGATATAATCTATTAGTTGATAAAATTACTGGTGTTGATCTTTTATAATAAATGATATTTGTATATCCCTTAACTCTGCTGTTGCATTATAAAGTAGCATTTTTTGGAACTGCTCTCTTTCTTCTGGTATAAACGTATCCTTTCATAAATTCAAAAAATGTAATTAGTTCATATTCTATTGGTCTTTTAAAGTAGTAGTCGTAAGGTCCATCCTAAAAAATGTCAATCGATTCTGGATCTAAATCCTTTAAGTCAATGTCCTTTTTAAGAATTTTCATTTTATCTTTTAGTTAACTTATATGAAAGTATATGACATTTGGTGATCTTATTACTATTGGAAGTCTTAGTAAAAGCCAAATTGCCTCACAAATTGTAATTTATCCAAGCTTTAAATATTTTAGAACTTCCTTTTATTCTGGATCATCATAACTGTACATTAATTTGGCTAAAAGAGATGGTTCTTATTTTGATACATACTTTACCAAGTATTTTATTGTTTCTCTTTGAGTCATTCTTAATACGCAACAATTTGATTCCATTAATTTTAAAATCATAGAGTTGTAAGGTACAACAAAACGATCTTCTTCTGTAATTCTCTTATATCTGAAATATCCAAATTCATCTACGTAGTCAAAATTACTTAATGGTAAAGGATAACCTTGTCTACATTTTGGCTCTTCTCCTTCTTTATAACATCGACCCATCACACATCTGTGAATCATATGTTCCTTAACTAAAAATTCTAATTCTTCATCATAATCTGGAATGACAGCCTGTACTGCAACTCCATCTTTTAGTCTTTCCTCGCCTTCTTTGTCAAGCCAAATTAATACATGAAGATGTGGTGCTCCTCTTGCTTAAAATTCATAACGTTCGAAGCTCATTAATACATTTCCAAATATTCCTTGAGTATTCTTCCCACCTTTAATCATCTGCATCATTATTCTTGTTTTAATGTAACTGTTTGCAACCATTGCCATTGCATTCTGAAATTTATGTCTATTTCCAAAAGTTTTCTTTAATTCTTCGTAGTATTAATCTTTAGGATTAAATGTTCCAGTTATAAAAAGGCTTGGAGAATCCATTCCATACTTTTCTTTGCCTTCTTCACACATTGACTATAATTCCTCTCCTTTAGAAATAAAATAAGAAGGAGTTGCTACAATTTTCCTTGATAACCTATGAGTCCAATAAAATGATTTGAACTCACCATGATCTTGTTAAGTTTAGATATCTTTCATTGTTAAAGGTTTGTCGTGCTGTCCTGGATGTGCTGCTTTAACTCCTCGTGAATAACTTAACATTTATTCTTTTCTCTTTCTGTCGTAAAGCCAAAATATCCAATCGTAATGATCTCTAAATTCATTTCGGCAACTCAAAAGTCTCATTTTTGCATATTGAGTTATTGTCATTCCACTTTTTAAATATGACGAATTGTATCCTCCTTGTCCTGTTGGGTGCAAAGTTGGCCATAATATTTTCATCAAAATATTTATCAGAGTAATAAACTGTGTTCCTTCTGAAAAATTCTACTCCTTCTTCTGTTTAAATCTGAATATTATGTTGAATGTCTTGAAGAATACTTTCGTCATCATCTAATCTTTTAACGTATTCTTCAAAGGCTGCTATCCTATTAAGTTGTTTAATATTTAATATCTCATATCCTGATTCATATTGATCACTTGGAAAAATGTATTTATCATTTCCTTCATCATTGTTATCATCTTTAGGATATTTTATAACGAAGGTGTCTTGTTCATAACCTTTAAATAGTCTTGTCTTATGTTTCTTGCTCAATTACTTCTCTTAAAGGTTTATTAATTGATACATTCTGCCAAAGTTCGTAAGTGCATAAATACTTTTTGTATAAAGGATCGATCTCTTTAAGTTTTTTTAGTCCAATGTCAATTTTTGCTTTTGTCTTGGAGTCAACTGCTGTTTACATCCATTTTTCATTAAGGCCAAGTTTATGCATTCCAATGTCTGAATTGAACAGTCTAAAATTAGTGTCTCCATGCATTACTGAAAAAGTTGAAGCTGGTAAGTTTTTAATGAAAGAGTAGATGTAACCAAGCCTGATTAATGCCTCCTCTGCTTTGTTCTTAAGTTTTTTTATCTCATTTGGCACAGGAATTTTCCTCTCATCTACATCAAAGTCTATTCTGTGTTTGTAACAGTAGTAGCAAACAAAGAATACTTCTTTGTTTTCCTTGTCTAATTTTTATCTAACAAATTCTTCATACTCTCCATAGAAAAATTGAGCTCTTGTTTTTAAGTCTTGCTTACTCAATTCTCTCCATTTGTCATCCCTATGCAAATCAATTATTTAAGGTCTACTTCCACATTGAGCACACATCCTTAATTTAATGCTTTTTTCTAATTATTTTGTTAATGTTCTTGTTTTATCTTTGAATAATTTTATACTATTCAAATAAAATTCAATTCTATCACTTTGAATTTTATACATTTTCTTTATGTATTCAATAGATTATTACTTGTTATCTATTTTTTTATTTAAAATGTCATCTGTAAGCCTTGAAATTTCTATTATAAATTTTACATCACTTATTTCATTTTTATTCAATAAGTTCTTATTCTACATAATTTCAAATGCGTCTTTTCTTTCCTTAGATTTCATAAAAAACAATTTATGAACAAATTACCATTCTCTTTAATCAATATTTTATTGTTGTCTAAGTCTAATTTTTTAATAAACAAGAATATTTTTTAGATTGTTTTAAAGTACTAGTCTTTTTAAATAAGGATTTAAATAAGCTAAAAGTTTATCATCAACATATTTCTTTATAGAATCTATTACTCTATTATCATTATTTGTAATTCTTTCAAGAAGGTAGTTAGTTAATTAATCTCCTGTATCAATAATTTCTTTTAAGTAGAGTGAAGAAATATATTTATGATCATGATTTAATTTTTTAGCATCTTTAGTTGTTCCATTTTTTTTATTAAAGTTCAAATTTCTTTAGTTCTATTTTATCTATTGGCAAATTAAATCATAAGTATCAAAATCTAGTATGTTATTAAGTACATCTGATAAGGCAACTATAACCTTGTATTCATTATTTTTAATTAGATCATGAGTACTAAAATATTGTTCTAAATTACTATAGATTGTTGATTTAGTAAAACTCAATTTATCAATCCGTTGACTATATTAGTCTTAATCTAAATCCTCTTCCATTATCATCCTGACTGTAACTGGATATATCAAACTTCCATCAATACTCTATCTATTTCGGTCTTAATTAGTGTCCTCAAGGTTTTTCAAATTTTTGTTAGTGCTTGTGTCTATCTATTCAGCATCGTCCTCTGGTGAGTGTTCTTGCATGTCTTCATCATCATTAGAGTCTCTTTCCTGAGTAGCGTCCTGTCCTGTTGAGTGCGTGTTTATTAATTATTGTTAATTGAGTAGTAGGGGTTACTATGACGGGTCGAACACAGCGGCCTATCTCTCCACTGAAGGACTTCCCTTTGCAACGCTGAGTTGCGCTGGTAATCCTTCTTCCTCCGATAGGCTTGGGCTTGCTGTGTTGGACCGGTCGTTGGTCTTCAATGGGGAACCATTTAGAGATTTACTCATGGTTATAAAACTTTGGGTATCTCAATAAAGAGAGAAAAATATAAATAATATTATAATCGAAATCCTTAAATAGCAAGAAATTTAAAAATTTTAATATTAAATTTAAACTACAATTGAACAAGTATAATTTATTAACTTATTATACAAATTTTATATTTATTTTAAGTATAATCAAATAAGATTAATTTATTAATTTAGTCTATAAAATTTTCTTATTAAATATGCATTCATATTTTTATTAATAGCATAATTTTAATATTTATATTTAATATTATCAACTATTTAAAATAAAACAGGAATATCTTGTAAATTTAAATTATTTTAAATATAAATAATATAATATTCGCAATTTTTTATTTAACATAAATTTTTAAAAAATATTAATATCTAAAAACTTAATTAAAAAAATATATAAAATATTAAAATCCTACCATTTTTTAACTATATATAAATATGTTAATAGATAAATATGATAAAAATTTATATACTATTAATATAATGAATAAATTAATAAAAAAAAACATACATTAAGGTAAGGAAAAAAAAAAAAAAATTTATTGTTGACCACGCGATATCAATTCTCCATAGTCGATTATGGGATAAATAATATGGTTTCAGTCACTTTTGATGAAAAAAAAATCTCTACTGGAAAAAAGCCATTTACCCCCTCCGCAAAACCCCATTTAATATATAATAAAAACCCCAAAACCCACCTGTAAGCCAAAGAAAACCCACCTGTAAGCCAAAGAAAACCCACCTGTAAGCCAAAGAAAACCCACCTGTAAGCCAAAGAAAACCCACCTGTAAGCCAAAGAAAACCCACCTGTAAGCCAAAGAAAACCCACCTGTAAGCCAAAGAAAACCCACCTGTAAGCCAAAGAAAACCCACCTGTAAGCCAAAGAAAACCCACCTGTAAGCCAAAGAAAACCCACCTGTAAGCCAAAGAAAACCCACCTGTAAGCCAAAGAAAACCCACCTGTAAGCCAAAGAAAACCCACCTGTAAGCCAAAGAAAACCCACCTGTAAGCCAAAGAAAACCCACCTGTAAGCCAAAGAAAACCCACCTGTAAGCCAAAGAAAACCCACCTGTAAGCCAAAGAAAACCCACCTGTAAGCCAAAGAAAACCCACCTGTAAGCCAAAGAAAACCCACCTGTAAGCCAACGAAAACCCACCTGTAAGCCAACGAAAACCCACCTGTAAGCCAACGAAAACCCACCTGTAAGCCAAAGAAAACCCACCTGTAAGCCAAAGAAAACCCACCTGTAAGCCAAAGAAAACCCACCTGTAAGCCAAAGAAAACCCACCTGTAAGCCAAAGAAAACCCACAACGTCTCTATAAATTATATAAATATATTTATAATAAAAGTTATTATCATCAAAATCCTTTGACCACAGAGGCACAGAATTTATTTTTTATATATGAGTATTTTTGTTATTTATATGATTTTTGTAATAAAATATTTATGTTTTCATCAAATAATGATTCGTAATTTAATTAAATTTAGTTTAATCTTATTTTATCTAATTACATATTCAAATACTAATTTAAAGTGTTTTTTTATCTAAATCTTATATTAAAAGGATTATAATAACTATTATAATTTAGTATTTCCAAATTCCACAAACTATTTTTAATTTAACATTTATTCATGGGATTAATTTTTGTCAGGTTTTCTTATCAAAATTATCTGGTTTTCTTATAAAAATTATCTGGTTTTCTTATAAAAATTAACGGGTTTTGAGGGTTTTGGTAAATTTAATAAGTAATTACTCACAAAATTAAAAATCTACTTACACTTACCTATATTTTCTTTTTACTACATATATAAATATTAATATTTTATGGCTATGTTTTATTTTAGATTCAGTCATTTTTTATAAAAGATATTTTATTAATAATAGTAGTCACCAATGTGATAATATATTTAAAAAACTATGTTTTGAATTCATTTTTCAAAACTAAATGTCGAGTGAAGCAAATTTATTTTGCTATTTTTAAAATTTTTTCAAATTTTGTGATGACTAGTCAAGATTCTCATGCTGGTGGTCAGTGAAGCCAAAATAATTTTTCAATGACCCACTTTTGATGATGTTTTTGGAGGTTCTTAGTCGAGTGAAGCAACTTATTTTTCAATTTTTACAACTTTTTCAAATTTTGTGATGACTAGTCAAGAATCTCACATTTGTGGTCAGTGAAGCCAAAATATTTTTTCAATGACCCACTTTTGATGGTGTTTTTGGAGGTTCCTAGTCAAGTGAAGCATCTTTATTTTATAGTTTTTTTATTTTTTTAAAAATTTATGAGAAGTTGTCAGGAATCTCATGGTAGTGCTCAGTTATTACAAAATAATTTTTCAAAGTGTTCATTGGGTAATTTTATATTAAAATGGAAAAATAGCATGATTTTATCATAAAAACTATGCTTTCCAGCCGTTGATGGGGTGAAATTATTATAAAATGGGAAAATAGCATGAAATCATCATAAAAACAATGCTTTCCAGCCGTTGATGGGGTGAATTTATTATATAATGTAAAAATAGCATGACATCATCATAAAATTTATGCTTTTCAGCAGTTTATGAGGTGAATTTATGATAAAATGGAAAAATTGCATCAATTTATCAGAAATAGTATGCTATCCTTTCGTTGATTGGGTCATTGTATATTATTTTCGTATCATATAGGGTTTAGGGAAAAGGGGTTTTAGGTGTTCTAGGGTTTTATGTTATTTAGAAATATATAGTGAGATATTCACAAACCAAAGTCAAATTATTTTAGGTAAAGTCAAATAAGCTGAAACCAAAATAAAATTATGATAATTATAGTCAAATATTTGGAATCATAAGTCATATTATGCTAATTATAGTCAAATATAATGGTGTCAAAGTCAATTTATTTAAAGTATACTAATATTTTATGAAAATAGTGTCGATTTATGAAAATTAAATTAAATTATTATGAAAATAATGTAAATTAATGATAATTATAGTCAAATATTATTAAAATAATGTCAATTTATGTTAATTATATGCAAATATGATAAATACAAAGTGAATTTATATCTATATTTGTCAAATATGATAAAGCCAAAGTAAATATATGTTAATTATAGTAAAATTTATTAAAACTAAATTCAAATTGTGGTATGCCAAAGTCAAATTGTGATAAACCAAATTAAAATTATGCTAAGTTTTCTCAGCTTTTATCAATTTTATGAGTAAGTAAGTACTCCTAAATTTATGGAATCGTTATAAATAACTAATTGTTTTAACTTTATTATTGTTAATATCTCATATCTTTAACTATTTCTTATTCCTTTTAAATAATAAAGTTCACCCCTAATATAAAGGTAAACTTATTCATGAATAGAAGTCAGGAAGCTGAAAATTATTTTCTATGATAATGTTTTGACACCTTTTTTCGAGGCTATATGTCGAGTATAGCAACTTATTTTTTCATAATAATTTTTATTTATCAATTTTTCATAGTCAAGTCCACTAAGTGCCTCAAGTAAAAAAAAAAATTTTATTGTTGACCACGCGATATCGAATCTCAATAGTCGATTGTGCGGTAAATAATAAGGTTTCAGTCACTTTTGAAGAAAAAAATTTCTCTACTGGAAAAATCGACTGTCCACCTCCCCCCCACACTCCAAACCCCATTTTAATATATATAACAAAACCCCAAAACCCCAAAACCCTTCGGGTAAGCCAAAGACGAGGTAATATTAATTGGATTGGGACGCGAGTCCTGAGCGAAGCGAAGACTCTGCGTATTGCGCGTCACGCATGAAAACCCAAAGCGAAGTGCATGAAAACCCAAGGTCAAACTTGCAAAGCCAAAGAAACCACGCTATATAAGGTTTTTAATGTCTTTACTATTATATGAAAACCCAGAGACACCTTTCCACCAAAACCCAGAGAGAAACCAAAGGGAGAAATTGAATATTTATTATAATAGGGTTTTATTATCAAAGTGAAAGAGTGTTCTTAAAAAGTAAGTAAGGTTTACTAGACTAAGATAAATTTGTTAAGACTTTTAGTAACATTTTCTAGTTTAGATTATTTCTTACCATTTTTTCGATTTATTAATTTTGATCGGGTTTTCTTATCAAATTGGGAGGGTTTTCTTATCAAAATGGCTGGGTTTTGAGGGTTTTGGGGAGTTTAATGAGCAAATAGTCACAAATTATAGCTATTTGTAAAAGATTAATAATATTTTACTTTTCTTCTTACCAATATCAAACCAGTTAACCATTTCGTATCAATTTTATAATAAACTGAGTGTTTTAAATATAAATTTACTTTTTCATGAGTAGTAGTCAGGAATCTCCAAATTAATTTTCTAACACTATATTTTGATAGGTTTTTTAGAGGCTATATGTCGAGTGAAGCAACTTTATTATCCTTATTTAGAACATTTTAGAATTTCTTAACTTTATTATCATGAAGCCAAAGTGAGTCAAGTCAAAAATTTTATTTTATTGTTGACCACGCGATATCGATTCTCCATAGTCGATTGTGGGGTAAATATATCGTTTTCGCTTAATTATGACAAAAAAATTCTTTAAATTCCTTATCCGGAAAAAAAACCCCAGAACCCTAATAAGTATAACAAAACCTCATTCACAATTTTATATATAAATATGAAAATTTCAAAATTTAAGATAAAAATTCTATCTTAACAAAAAGGGGGTCTAGCACCAGAAGGAAATTAGTCCACCCATTACTCAAAGGTACGCGTTTTGATCAGCAAAAAAAAAAACACCTGAAAAAGTAATAAAATTCCAAACTGGAAAAATCGACTTTACCCCCTCCCCAAAACCACCATTATAAATGTATAATAAACAAAACCCCATTACATAAACACATCAAACCCCATTTAATGATAACCTGAAAAAAGGCTGACGCCAAAACCCTTCGAGTAAGCCAAAGACGAGGCAATATTAATTGAATTGAGACGCGAGTCCTGAGCGAAGCGAAGACTCTGCGTATTGCGTTACACTATGAAAACCCAAAGCGAAGAACATGAAAACCCAAGGTCAAACTTGCAAGCCAAAGAGACTGCGCATTCTTCTCATTATTAAGTCTTTACTTTAATATCAAAACCCAGAGACACATTTCCAACGAAAACCTAAGAAAAGCCAAAGTTAGTATTTTTCTTATGAAATTTGTCGGGTTTTCTTATCAAAATGATCAGGTTTTCTGGGTTTTTGAAGATTTAATGGGTAAGTACTCACAAATTCTAGAAATCTTTCTGAACTACTATTTATTATATCTTTCTTATAATGGAAATCTTATCTCTTTAATTAATTCTTATCATTTTAATTATGAAATGTCTATTTTTAATATAACTTTAATTTTTCATGAGTAGCAGTCAGGAATCTGAAAATATTTTTTCTAAGACTATATTTTAACCACTTTTTAAGAGGCTATATATCGAGTGAAGCAACTTTAGTTTCTATATTTTAGATTTTTTAACTTTTTTAGCTTACTTACTTATTTTGACTTTTATAAAAATGATAAAATAAGTAGAAAAATACCATTTTTGGGGATTTCATCACTTTTTTATACTAAATATTAAAATTTAAGATTTGTTCTTGTCATAACTTCTCAACCACGAATCGGTAGTAGCTCTAACTTATCAGGTTGAACTTAGGATATCAAAATTAAGGTATCTCTTGTGTAAGATCAAGAAAATACCTTTCAGGAACAAAAAAGGGGACTTTTGGCTTCTATGAGTGCCCCCAAAACCCCTATTAATAATATATAAAAATCAAACCCCAAATCATAGAGAGATGAAAAAATAAACAACTTGCTCACATGCTTTTTAATAATCTCCAGAGTCGATAGTAGATGAAATATCACGCTTTCTTCAATATTTATAAATTTTCTTACGGGCTGGAAAAACCCCCAAAACCGCAACATAAAGATTACAAAACCTAAGCTCCCATTTAATGATAACCTGAAAAAAGGCTGACGCCAAAACCCTTCGAGTAAGCAAAGACGAGGCAATATTAATTGAATTGAGACGCGAGTCCTGAGCGAAGCGAAGACTCTGCGTATTGCGTTACACTATGAAAACCCAAAGCGAAGAACATGAAAACCCAAGGTCAAACTTGCAAGCCAAAGAGACTGCGCATTCTTCTCATTATTAAGTCTTTACTTTAATATCAAAACCCAGAGACACATTTCCAACGAAAACCTAAGAAAAGCCAAAGTTAGTATTTTTCTTATGAAATTTGTCGGGTTTTCTTATCAAAATGATCAGGTTTTCTGGGTTTTTGAAGATTTAATGGGTAAGTACTCACAAATTCTAGAAATCTTTCTGAACTACTATTTATTATATCTTTCTTATAATGGAAATCTTATCTCTTTAATTAATTCTTATCATTTTAATTATGAAATGTCTATTTTTAATATAACTTTAATTTTTCATGAGTAGCAGTCAGGAATCTGAAAATATTTTTTCTAAGACTATATTTTAACCACTTTTTAAGAGGCTATATATCGAGTGAAGCAACTTTAGTTTCTATATTTTAGATTTTTTAACTTTTTTAGCTTACTTACTTATTTTGACTTTTATAAAAATGATAAAATAAGTAGAAAAATACCATTTTTGGGGATTTCATCACTTTTTTATACTAAATATTAAAATTTAAGATTTGTTCTTGTCATAACTTCTCAACCACGAATCGGTAGTAGCTCTAACTTATCAGGTTGAACTTAGGATATCAAAATTAAGGTATCTCTTGTGTAAGATCAAGAAAATACCTTTCAGGAACAAAAAAGGGGACTTTTGGCTTCTATGAGTGCCCCCAAAACCCCTATTAATAATATATAAAAATCAAACCCCAAATCATAGAGAGATGAAAAAATAAACAACTTGCTCACATGCTTTTTAATAATCTCCAGAGTCGATAGTAGATGAAATATCACGCTTTCTTCAATATTTATAAATTTTCTTACGGGCTGGAAAAACCCCCAAAACCGCAACATAAAGATTACAAAACCCCATCTGTAAGCCAAAGAAAACCCACCTGTAAGCCAAAGAAAACCCACCTGTAAGCCAAAGAAAACCCACCTGTAAGCCAAAGAAAACCCACCTGTAAGCCAAAGAAAACCCACCTGTAAGCCAACGAAAACCCACCTGTAAGCCAAACGAAAACCCACCTGTAAGCCAAAGAAAACCCACCTGTAAGCCAAAGAAACCCCACCTGTAAGCCAACAAAAACCCACCTGTAAGCTCAACGAAAACCCACCTGTAAGCCAAAGAAAACCCACCTGTAAGCCAAAGAAAACCCACCTGTAAGCCAAAGAAAACCCACCTGTAAGCCAAAGAAAACCCACCTGTAAGCCAAAGAAAACCCACCTGTAAGCCAAAGAAAACCCACCTGTAAGCCAAAGAAAACCCACCTGTAAGCCAAAGAAAACCCACCTGTAAGCCAAAGAAAACCCACCTGTAAGCCAAAGAAAACCCACCTGTAAGCCAAAGAAAACCCACCTGTAAGCCAAAGAAAACCCACCTGTAAGCCAAAGAAAACCCACCTGTAAGCCAAAGAAAACCCACCTGTAAGCCAAAGAAAACCCACTTGTAAGATAAAGAAAACCCACTTGTAAGATAAAGAAAACCCACATGCAAATCAATGAAAACCTACATGCAAGTCAATGAAAACCTACATGCAAGTCAATGAAAAACTACATGCAAGTCAATGAAAACCCACTAGTAAGGCAAAGAAAACACTCATATTAGTCCTTTTTGTTGTTCATAAGTGCATTGATTTGTAGTGCATATTTGGGGGCTTATTAGCGTTAGTAGAGAAGATAGGCCAATATCAAACATGAGAAATAGAAATTAGATAAAAATCTAGATTTACTACATAACTTTAGGTATGGTACGAATATTAATTTATCCTAAGTCAAAGAAGTACTTAATTTAGCAATTATAGCAAAGCTCCTTTGCAAAAGTGCCTCAACTGTTTGGTATCATTGCATGATAGGTGTTCAGTATTATTACTCACTCACTAGAAAACATCCTGCAAGAAAATAAAAGTTCTCGCAGCTCCATATTGACTTCCTCTTCGACTCGAAGACTATGAAGTATTTAACAAAACTTTCCAATAGACTAACGAGCTATGATGCTACATCTCAAGTTTCCTTACAGCCAATAATTATAGACGAAATGATATTACTATTAAGACTGTCAACAGAGTGAAGAGAGTGATTGATTTTACTGTGCCATTTATAGTTATATTTTAAACTTCATATATGATTAAATGCAGAGAGCTATTACTAATAACATCAAGTTCATACACGCTGATGAAGCTGTATTTACCTTCAACACCTTTATTAATAAGTCATGGTACAAGAAGTATGATAACATAGAAGTTTATGACTAAAAAGTAAAGGTTGTCACCCAAGCAATTTTAGCTGGTATTAGCGAAGATTCAGGCTTAGAAAGTTATGTCATTCATCCTCGCTCTATTAAGACAGAGCAGTATATAAAGTTCTTAGAACAGCTGAGAGAGAAGTACCCTGAATAAGAGATTATACTGTTTGTTGATAATCTTTCTGTTCATAAGACTAAAGAAACAAGGAAGAGTTATGAACAACTCAGAATAACGCCAGTGTTCAACTTACCTTACAGTCCATAGTTTAATGGAATTGAGTTCTACTGGGGTATATTAAAAGGTCATTACAAGAAACTGCTGCTATACCACTTGATGCATGACCTGCCTATCGATATAGTAGACTTTATTCAATGCTCAGAGAGAGTAGATAATTAATTCGATTAAAAGTATGCTAAAGAATGGAGAGTGAATGTTTATAAATAAGTTTTAGAATTAAGTTAATGAATATATAAGTCACATTTAAATTATTTAGTAGGAGCTGCTTCTCTCTTTTCTCTTTCCTGTTACTTTCTTCCTCCTAGGTTTCTTCTCTTGTTGCCAGCTCCAGCTTCTATGTTCATTGACTCTAGACGCTTAATAAATAAATAAAGTCTCTTGCTAATTTCATACTATGTCTGTAACTTTCGCTCTCTGTGAAGCTTGCTCTATTCCTTCATCAAGAAGATGCATGTATCAGATTTTCTAAAGAGTTAAGCTACAAATCTTACTTGAAATATAAGGGTGCTTCTGCAGCTCTGATAGCCAGCTCTCACTTATCTTGATCCCTTGTTTATCCTTATCTTCTGAAGAGATGCTGTACCTTTTCTTATGAGATTCTTGAATAATTTCTTTCAAGTAATCACCTTTTATTTTTGCAAGTATGCCAAAGAAAAAGTTTTTTTCAGGAAGTTTATTTGACAACTGCTTCTTTGTAGGCAGGTACAACGAAACCTCTGGGTCATTAATTGCATCATCATATAAATTAGTCACAGAGATTTCAGGATAGTTTGGAATCTCTGCAAACTTTACATCTTAAGTTTTCAATGCTTTCTTCTCTTCGCAGAGTATGGCTCTTAAAAATGAAATTTTAGTACCTTCCATCGTTGGGAGGAACAAACTAACTACATAATCAAGATTAGTTACTATGAGTTCATTACCTTGCTGCACCAGGTAGCGGTGCAAATCCTCCTTGCTTCTAAATCTTTGAATCAATTCTTGTGCTTGCACTCTTTTCATTGCATCATTCATTGACTCCATCTTGCTTACAGATCTAAGAAATGATATTCAAATTTAAGTTTATTGATTTCAATTATATACCTCTGTAAAACTTACTATTAAATATGGGCATCCTATAGGAGGTCAACCTCTAAGAAGGATATGGAGAAGGTTTAGAGAACTGGTTTCAAACTTGAGAGATTGATATCAATTTCTACTGTTATAGTTCCATATTTTTAAATTTAAATTGGTACGTACTTAATTAGGAGCAGCTCCTAAAATGCTAGTACTTAATTAGGAGCATTAATTAAAGCTAGTACTTAATTAGGAGCACCCTAATTTTAATCATAAAATCACAAAATACCTCCTAAAGCAGTGTGCACCTCCTAAATCGGTACGTACTATAATCAACTTATTATTGATAGTAAAAATGGTTACTTTCTCATCCATTTTTAGAGCTGGTTCGTCTCTTAGTGCTCATTTATCTTCGCTAATACTCTAAGAACTTCCCTTGATTCTTGTAGGCTTGCAAAGCTCTCATATAAGCTCTCAGTTATAGAGGCAGTTTTATAATTTTAAATTCAAATTTAAATATGAGCGCTAACATTTTAAGAAAAACAACAGCACTTCCATAAAACTAAATGAGACTTACCTTTGGGAGCAATAAAAAGTGTGATAGCTGCGAGATGAACTCTCATAAGGAACTACCAGAGCTATCACTTGATGTCTCTGTTATTAAAATTGAAATTAATAATAGAAAATTAATGGCAAACAAGTGTGTGGGAGACAGAGAGGAGGAGAAAGGTATTAATGAAATTCCTATACAAACTGAAGAAGTTGAAGTCTATTTTTGTGAGTTATGTGAGAGAGATTTTGCTCATAAATCAAGCTGGTACAGACACATGAAGGAGCATAGAGAAGCAAAGCCCACTGTATACTTAAAGCATGATAAAATAGATGGAAAGTATGACTGCTTTGAGTGCCATAAGCAATACTCTCATACAAGAGACCTAAAGAAGCATCTATTAAAAGCTCACAAGAAAGATATAGAAGTTGAGAATCATGAAGTTGAGCTGAAGCTTCTAAACAAAATAAAAGCGAGGGAATATTCTAAGGTCGTAGTACCTGAATAAGCTAGAGAGTTAGAGTACGTTAAGAAGGCACGCAACCAACTGACCTCTGAAATAACAAAAATTATGATCAAGATTCAATACAAGAAAATACCGGTTCTTGCTTAAATTGACCTAGACACTTCTCTTTAAAGCTACCTTATAATAGAAGACTCCTTTGATAAGAAAGTTATCAATGATCATCAATACGCATACAAGGTGTATCCCTTCAACTATCTCTTAAGTGATGATAAATATCAGATGGAGTTTACAAATGAGTATCAAGTACTCACTTAAGCTAAGTTTAAAGAGTGTAGTTACTTAATCAAGCTAGATGCTGTTCTTCTTGCCAAGGATCATGTGGCTCTCAGACTCCCACTCTATGAAATGACCCTCAGAGATTTTATTACTGATCAAAGGAATCATAAGTAGCTTGCTTTGATAGCAACCTAAACCTTACAAGGTATAAAAGAGTTACATAAGTTAGGCTTTGTTCATAGAGATTTGAAGCCTGAGAATATTATGATAAACTTCTCACCTGTAAGAGTGGCAATTATTGACTTCAACAGAGCATTAAGGGTGGAAGTATCAAGGCTAGGAAGTGTTATGGGAACTCCAGGCTATTATCCTGAAAGAGAAGACTGGAGAGATGGAGATTATTAATGGGATGTGTGGGCTTTAGCAGCAATAATAATAGAGTGCGATATGCCTCGCAACGATTACTACTCTACCAGGTGTGAGAAAGATGCTAAGCAAAGAATCAAGTAATTTATAGACAAAACCAGAGTCTCTCAATCATTAAAATAAATGGCAGAATCAATAATATTAAAACCAAACTCTAGATCAGACATAATATTAGAGCAGATAGAGTTGTGGTTAAGTAAGATAAACTTCAGACCACTCCCACATGATCCTAAAGTGCATTTTGAGTGATTAAATTAAATAAATGTACTATAAATTTGACTTTAAAACCTATTAATAACCCCAACCCCTAACAAATTCCCTACAAATCAAAGCACTTATAAACCTCATTAAGGGGTTTTGGGGTTTTGAATACCTAATAGCTTATTCTATTCAGTTGGCAAATTGTCCAAATTTCTAGTCTTTCAAATATTTACAAATTTTATGTTACTGGGTGGTTGGTTCAACACTTTTAGAAATCAAAGACAAATCTGAGAAGCTTCTATAACTTTTGAATTCGCCGTGCTTGGTATATATTTTAAAAACGAAAAACGAAGATTACCCTTTGCCCTTTTATACCTAATAGCTTATTCTATTCAGTTGGCAAATTGTCCAAATTTCTAGTCATTCAAAAATTTACAAATTTTATGTTACTGGGTGGTTGGTTCAACACTTTTAGAAATCAAAGACAAATCTGAGAAGCTTCTATAACTTTTGAATTCGCCGTGCTTGGTATATATTTTAAAAACGAAAAACGAAGATTACCCTTTGCCCTTTTATACCTAATAGCTTATTCTATTCAGTTGGCAAATTGTCCAAATTTCTAGTCATTCAAAAATTTACAAATTTTATGTTACTGGGTGGTTGGTTCAACACTTTTAGAAATCAAAGACAAATCTGAGAAGCTTCTATAACTTTTGAATTCGCCGTGCTTGGTATATATTTTAAAAACGAAAAACGAAGATTACCCTTTGCACTTTAATACCTAATAGCTTATTCTATTCAGTTGGCAAATTGTCCAAATTTCTAGTCTTTCAAATATTTACAAATTTTATGTTACTGGGTGGTTGGTTCAACACTTTAAGTAATCAAAGACAAATCTGAGAAGCTTCTATAACTTTTGAATTCGCCGTGCTTGGTATATATTTTAAAAACGAAAAACGAAGATTACCCTTTGCCCTTTAATACCTAATAGCTTATTCTATTCAGTTGGCAAATTGTCCAAATTTCTAGTCATTCAAAACTTTACAAATTTTATGTTACTGGGTGGTTGGTTCAACACTTTTAGAAATCAAAGACAAATCTGAGAAGCTTCTATAACTTTTGAATTCGCCGTGCTTGGTATATATTTTTAAAACGAAAAACGAAGATTACCCTTTGCCCTTTAATACCTAATAGCTTATTCTATTCAGTTGGCAAATTGTCCAAATTTCTAGTCATTCAAAAATTTACAAATTTTATGTTACTGGGTGGTTGGTTCAACACTTTTAGAAATCAAAGACAAATCTGAGAAGCTTCTATAACTTTTGAATTCGCCGTGCTTGGTATATATTTTAAAAACGAAAAACGAAGATTACCCTTTGCCCTTTAATACCTAATAGCTTATTCTATTCAGTTGGCAAATTGTCCAAATTTCTAGTCATTCAAAAATTTACAAATTTTATGTTACTGGGTGGTTGGTTCAACACTTTTAGAAATCAAAGACAAATCTGAGAAGCTTCTATAACTTTTGAATTCGCCGTGCTTGGTATATATTTCAAAAACGAAAAACGAAGATTACCCTTTGCCCTTTAATACCTAATAGCTTATTCTATTCAGTTAGCAAATTGTCCAAATTTCTAGTCATTCAAAAATTTAAAAATTTTATGTTACTGGGTGGTTGGTTCAACACTTTTAGAAATCAAAGACAAATCTGAGAAGCTTCTATAACTTTTGAATTCGCCGTGCTTAGTATATATTTTAAAAACGAAAAACGAAGATTACCCTTTGCCCTTTTATACCTAATAGCTTATTCTATTCAGTTGGCAAATTGTCCAAATTTCTAGTCATTCAAAAATTTACAAATTTTATGTTACTGGGGGTTGGTTCAACACTTTTAGAAATCAAAGACAAATCTGAGAAGCTTCTATAACTTTTGAATTCGCCGTGCTTGGTATATATTTTAAAAACGAAAAACGAAGATTACCCTTTGCCCTTTTATACCTAATAGCTTATTCTATTCAGTTGGCAAATTGTCCAAATTTCTAGTCATTCAAAAATTTACAAATTTTATGTTACTGGGTGGTTGGTTCAACACTTTTAGAAATCAAAGACAAATCTGAGAAGCTTCTATAACTTTTGAATTCGCCGTGCTTGGTATATATTTTAAAAACGAAAAACGAAGATTACCCTTTGCCCTTTAATACCTAATAGCTTATTCTATTCAGTTGGCAAATTGTCCAAATTTATAATCATTCAAAAATTTGCAAATTTTATGTTACTGGGTGGTTGGTTCAACACTTTTAGTAATCAAAGACAAATCTGAGAAGCTTCTATAACTTTTGAATTCGCCGTGCTTGGTATATATTTTAAAAACGAAAAACGAAGATTACCCTTTGCACTTTAATACCTAATAGCTTATTCTATTCAGTTGGCAAATTGTCCAAATTTCTAGTCTTTCAAATATTTACAAATTTTATGTTACTGGGTGGTTGGTTCAACACTTTAAGTAATCAAAGACAAATCTGAGAAGCTTCTATAACTTTTGAATTCGCCGTGCTTGGTATATATTTTAAAAACGAAAAACCAAGATTACCCCTTTGCACTTTTAATACCTAATAGCTTATTCTATTCAGTTGGCAAATTGTCCAAATTTCTAGTCTTTCAAATATTTACAAATTTTATGTTACTGGGTGGTTGGTTCAACACTTTAAGTAATCAAAGACAAATCTGAGAAGCTTCTATAACTTTTGAATTCGCCGTGCTTGGTATATATTTTAAAAACGAAAAACCAAGATTACCCTTTGCCCTTTAATACCTAATAGCTTATTCTATTCAGTTGGCAAATTGTCCAAATTTCTAGTCATTCAAAACTTTACAAATTTTATGTTACTGGCTGGTTGGTTCAACACTTTTAGAAATTAAAGACAAATCTGAGAAGCTTCTATAACTTTTAATTTCGCCGTGCATGGTATATATTTTAAAAACGAAAAACGAAGATTACCCTTTGCCCTTTAATACCTAATAGCTTATTCTATTCAGTTGGCAAATTGTCCAAATTTCTAGTCATTCAAAACTTTACAAATTTTATGTTACTGGCTGGTTGGTTCAACACTTTTAGAAATTAAAGACAAATCTGAGAAGCTTCTATAACTTTTAATTTCGCCGTGCATGGTATATATTTTAAAAACGAAAAACGAAGATTACCCTTTGCCCTTTAATACCTAATAGCTTATTCTTTTCAGTTGGCAAATTGTCCAAATTTCTAGTCATTCAAAACTTTACAAATTTTATGTTACTGGCTGGTTGGTTCAACACTTTTAGAAATTAAAGACAAATCTGAGAAGCTTCTATAACTTTTAATTTCGCCGTGCATGGTATATATTTTAAAAACGAAAAACGAAGATTACCCTTTGCACTTTAATACCTAATAGCTTATTCTATTCAGTTGGCAAATTGTCCAAATTTCTAGTCTTTCAAATATTTACAAATTTTATGTTACTGGGTGGTTGGTTCAACACTTTAAGTAATCAAAGACAAATCTGAGAAGCTTCTATAACTTTTGAATTCGCCGTGCTTGGTATATATTTTAAAAACGAAAAACCAAGATTACCCTTTTGCACTTTAATACCTAATAGCTTATTCTATTCAGTTGGCAAATTGTCCAAATTTCTAGTCTTTCAAATATTTACAAATTTTATGTTACTGGGTGGTTGGTTCAACACTTTAAGTAATCAAAGACAAATCTGAGAAGCTTCTATAACTTTTGAATTCGCCGTGCTTGGTATATATTTTAAAAACGAAAAACCAAGATTACCCTTTGCCCTTTAATACCTAATAGCTTATTCTATTCAGTTGGCAAATTGTCCAAATTTCTAGTCATTCAAAAATTTACAAATTTTATGTTACTGGGTGGTTGGTTCAACACTTTTAGAAATCAAAGACAAATCTGAGAAGCTTCTATAACTTTTGAATTCGCCGTGCTTGGTATATATTTTAAAAACGAAAAACGAAGATTACCCTTTGCCCTTTTATACCTAATAGCTTATTCTATTCAGTTGGCAAATTGTCCAAATTTCTAGTCATTCAAAACTTTACAAATTTTATCTTACTGGGTGGTTGGTTCAACACTTTTAGAAATCAAAGACAAATCTGAGGGGCTTCTATATCTTTTGAATTCGCCGTGCTTGGTATATATTTTAAAAACGAAAAACGAAGATTACCCTTTGCCCTTTAATACCTAATAGCTTATTCTATTCAGTTGGCAAATTGTCCAAATTTATAATCATTCAAAAATTTGCAAATTTTATGTTACTGGGTGGTTGGTTCAACACTTTTAGTAATCAAAGACAAATCTGAGAAGCTTCTATAACTTTTGAATTCGCCGTGCTTGGTATATATTTTAAAAACGAAAAACGAAGATTACCCTTTGCCCTTTAATACCTAATAGCTTATTCTTTTCAGTTGGCAAATTGTCCAAATATCTAGCCATTCAAAACTTTACAAATTTTATGTTACTGGGTGGTTGGTTCAACACTTTTAGAAATCAAAGACAAATCTGAGAAGCTTCTATAACTTTTGAATTCGCCGTGCTTGGTATATATTTTAAAAACGAAAAACGATAATTACCCTTTGCCCTTTAATAACTTATAGCTTATTCTATTCAGTTGGCAAATCGTCCAAATTTCTAATCATTCATACTTATACAAATTTAATGTTACTGGGTGGTTGGTTCAACACTTTTAGAAATCAAAGACAAATCTGAGAAGCTTCTATAACTTTTGAATTCGCCGTGCTTGGTATATATTTTAAAAACGAAAAACGAAGATTACCCTTTGCCCTTTTATACCTAATAGCTTATTCTATTCAGTTGGCAAATTGTCCAAATTTCTAGTCATTCAAAAATTTACAAATTTTATGTTACTGGGTGGTTGGTTCAACACTTTTAGAAATCAAAGACAAATCTGAGAAGCTTCTATAACTTTTGAATTCGCCGTGCTTGGTATATATTTTAAAAACGAAAAACGAAGATTACCCTTTGCCCTTTAATACCTAATAGCTTATTCTATTCAGTTGGCAAATTTTCCAAATATCTAGTCATTCAAAACTTTACAAATTTTATGTTACTGGGTGGTTGGTTCAACTCTTTTAGAAATCAAAGTCAAATCTGAGAAGCTTCTATAACTTTTGAATTCGCCGTGCTTGGTATATATTTTAAAAACGAAAAACGAAGATTACCCTTTGCCCTTTAATACATAATAGCTTATTATATTCAGTTGGCAAATTGTCCAAATTTCTAGTCATTCAAAACTTTACAAATCTTTTGTTACTGGATGGTTGGTTCAACACTTTTAGAAATCAAAGACAAATCTGAGAAGCTTCTATAACTTTTGAATTCGCCGTGCTTGGTATATATTTTAAAAACGAAAAACGAAGATTACCCTTTGCCCTTTTATACCTAATAGCTTATTCTATTCAGTTGGCAAATTGTCCAAATTTCTAGTCATTCAAAAATTTACAAATTTTATGTTACTGGGTGGTTGGTTCAACACTTTTAGAAATCAAAGACAAATCTGAGAAGCTTCTATAACTTTTGAATTCGCCGTGCTTGGTATATATTTTAAAAACGAAAAACGAAGATTACCCTTTGCCCTTTTATACCTAATAGCTTATTCTATTCAGTTGGCAAATTGTCCAAATTTCTAGTCATTCAAAACTTTACAAATTTTATGTTACTGGGTGGTTGGTTCAACACTTTTAGAAATCAAAGACAAATCTGAGAAGCTTCTAAAACTTTTGAATTCGCCATGCTTGGTATATATTTTAAAAACGAAAAACGAAGATTACCCTTTGCCCTTTAATACCTAATAGCATATTTTATTTAGTTGGCAAATTGTCCAAATTTCTAGTCATTCAAAACTTTACAAATTTTATGTTACTGGGTGGTTGGTTCAACACTTTTAGAAATCAAAGACAAATCTGAGAAGCTTCTATAACTTTTGAATTCGCCGTGCTTGGTATATATTTTAAAAACGAAAAACGAAGATTACCCTTTGCCCTTTAATACCTAATAGCTTATTCTATTCAGTTGGCAAATTGTCCATATTTCTAGTCATTCAAAACTTTACAAATCTTATGTTACTGGGTGGTTGGTTCAAAACTTTTAGAAATCAAAGACAAATCTGAGAAGCTTCTATAACTTTTGAATTCGCCGTGCTTGGTATATATTTTAAAAACGAAAAACGAAGATTACCCTTTCCCTTTAATACATAATAGCTTATTCAATTCAGTTGGCAAATTGTCCAAATTTCTAGTCATTCAAACTTTACAAATTTTATGTTACTGGGTGGTTGGTTCAACACTTTTAGAAATCAAAGACAAATCTGAGAAGCTTCTAAAACTTTTGAATTCGCCATGCTTGGTATATATTTCAAAAACGAAAAACGAAGATTACCCTTTGCCCTTTAATACCTAATAGCATATTCTATTCAGTTGGCAAATTGTCCAAATTTCTAGTCATTCAAAACTTTACAAATTTTATCTTACTGGGTGGTTGGTTCAACACTTTTAGAAATCAAAGACAAATCTGAGGAGCTTCTATAACTTTTGAATTCGCCGTGCTTGGTATATATTTTAAAACGAAAAACGAAGATTACCCTTTGCACTTTAATACCTAATAGCTTATTCTATTCAGTTGGCAAATTGTCCAAATTTCTAGTCATTCAAAATTTACAAATTTTATGTTACTGGGTGGATGGTTCAACACTTTAAGAAATCAAAGACAAATCTGAGAAGCTTCTATAACTTTTGAATTCGCCGTGCTTGGTATATATTTTAAAAACGAAAAACCAAGATTACCCTTTGCCCTTTAATACCTAATAGCTTATTCTATTCAGTTGGCAAATTGTCCAAATTTCTAGTCATTCAAAACTTTACAAATTTTATGTTACTGGGTGGATGGTTCAACACTTTTAGAAATCAAAGACAAATCTGAGAAGCTTCTATAACTTTTGAATTCGCCGTGCTTGGTATATATTTTAAAAACGAAAAACGAAGATTACCCTTTGCCCTTTAATACCTAATAGCTTATTATATTCAGTTGGCAAATTGTCCAAATTTCTAGTCATTCAAAAATTTACAAATTTTATGTTACTGGGTGGTTGGTTCAACACTTTTAGAAATCAAAGACAAATCTGAGAAGCTTCTAAAACTTTTGAATTCGCCATGCTTGGTATATATTTTAAAAACGAAAAACGAAGATTACCCTTTGCCCTTTAATACCTAATAGCATATTCTATTCAGTTGGCAAATTGTCCAAATTTCTAGTCATTCAAAAATTTACAAATTTTATGTTACTGGGTGGTTGGTTCAACACTTTAGAAATCAAAGACAAATCTGAGAAGCTTCTATAACTTTTGAATTCGCCGTGCTTGGTAGATATTTTAAAAACGAAAAACGAAGATTACCCTTTGCCCTTTAAAACCTAATAGCTTATTCTATTCAGTTGGCAAATTGTCCAAATTTCTAGTCATTCAAAACTTTACAAATTTTATGTTACTGGGTGGTGTTCAACACTTTTAGAAATCAAAGACAAATCTGAGAAGCTTCTATAACTTTTGAATTCGCCGTGCTTGGTATATATTTTAAAACGAAAAACGAAGATTACCCTTTGCCCTTTAATACCTAATAGCTTATTCTATTCAGTTGGCAAATTGTCCAAATTTCTAGTCATTCAAAAATTTACAAATTTTATGTTACTGGGTGGTTGGTTCAACACTTTTAGAAATCAAAGACAAACCTGAGAAGCTTCTATAACTTTTGAATTCGCCGTGCTTGGTATATATTTAAAAAACGAAAAACGAAGATTACCCTTTGCCCTTTAATACCTAATAGCTTATTCAATTCAGTTGGCAAATTGTCCAAATTTCTAGTCATTCAAAACTTTACAATTTATCTTACTGGGTGGTTGGTTCAACACTTTTAGAAATCAAAGACAAATCTGAGGAGCTTCTATAACTTTTGAATTCGCCGTGCTTGGTATATATTTTAAAAACGAAAAACGAAGATTACCCTTTGCCCTTTAATACCTAATAGCTTATTATATTCAGTTGGCAAATTGTCCAAATTTCTAGTCATTCAAAACTTTACAAATCTTATGTTACTGGATGGTTGGTTCAACACTTTTAGAAATCAAAGACAAATCTGAGAAGCTTCTATAACTTTTGAATTCGCCGTGCTTGGTATATATTTTAAAACGAAAAACGAAGATTACCCTTTGCCCTTTAATACCTAATAGCTTATTATATTCAGTTGGCAAATTGTCCAAAATTCTAGTCATTCAAAACTTTACAAATCTTTTGTTACTGGATGGTTGGTTCAACACTTTTAGAAATCAAAGACAAATCTGAGAAGCTTCTATAACTTTTGATTCGCCGTGCTTGGTATATATTTTAAAAACGAAAAACGAAGATTACCCTTTGCCCTTTTATACCTAATAGCTTATTCTATTCAGTTGGCAAATTGTCCAAATTTCTAGTCATTCAAAACTTTACAAATTTTATGTTACTGGGTGGTTTGTTCAACACTTTTAGAAATCAAAGACATATCTGAGTAGCTTCTATAACTTTTGAATTCGCCGTGCTTGGTATATATTTTTAAACGAAAAACGAAGATTACCCTTTGCCCTTTAATACCTAATAGCTTATTCTATTCAGTTGGCAAATTGTCCAAATTTCTAGTCATTCAAAACTTTACAAATTTTATGTTACTGGCTGGTTGGTTCAACACTTTTAGAAATTAAAGACAAATCTGAGAAGCTTCTATAACTTTTAATTTCGCCGTGCATGGTATATATTTTAAAAACGAAAAACGAAGATTACCCTTTGCCCTTTAATACCTAATAGCTTATTCTATTCAGTTGCAAATTGTCCAAATTTCTAGTCATTCAAAACTTTACAAATTTTATGTTATTGGGTGGATGGTTCAACACTTTTAGAAATCAAAGACAAATCTGAGAAGCTTCTATAACTTTTGAATTCGCCGTGCTTGGTATATATTTTAAAAACGAAAAACAAAAATTACCCTTTGTCCTTTAATACCTAATAGCTTATTCTATTCAGTTGGCAAATTGTCCAAATTTCTAGTCATTCAAAACTTTACAAATTTTATGTTACTGGGTGGTTTGTTCAACACTTTTAGAAATCAAAGACATATCTGAGTAGCTTCTATAACTTTTGAATTCGCCGTGCTTGGTATATATTTTTAAACGAAAAACGAAGATTACCCTTTGCCCTTTAATACCTAATAGCTTATTCTATTCAGTTGGCAAATTGTCCAAATTTTCTAGTCACTCAAAACTTTACAAATTTTATGTTACTGGGTGGTTTGTTCAACACTTTTAGAAATCAAAGACATATCTGAGTAGCTTCTATAACTTTTGAATTCGCCGTGCTTGGTATATATTTTTAAACGAAAAACGAAGATTACCCTTTGCCCTTTAATACCTAATAGCTTATTCTATTCAGTTGGCAAATTGTCCAAATTTCTAGTCATTCAAAACTTTACAAATTTTATGTTACTGGGTGGTTGGTTCAACACTTTTAGAAATCAAAGACAAATCTGAGAAGCTTCTAAAACTTTTGAATTCGCCATGCTTGGTATATATTTTAAAAACGAAAAACGAAGATTACCCTTTGCCCTTTAATACCTAATAGCATATTTTATTTAGTTGGCAAATTGTCCAAATTTCTAGTCATTCAAAACTTTACAAATTTTATGTTACTGGGTGGTTGGTTCAACACTTTTAGAAATCCAAAGACAAATCTGAGAAGCTTCTATAACTTTTGAATTCGCCGTGCTTGGTATATATTTTAAAAACGAAAAACGAAGATTACCCTTTGCCCTTTTATACCTAATAGCTTATTCTATTCAGTTGGCAAATTGTCCAAATTTCTAGTCATTCAAAACTTTACAAATTTTATGTTACTGGGTGGTTTGTTCAACACTTTTAGAAATCAAAGACATATCTGAGTAGCTTCTATAACTTTTGAATTCGCCGTGCTTGGTATATATTTTTAAACGAAAAACGAAGATTACCCTTTGCCCTTTAATACCTAATAGCTTATTCTATTCAGTTGGCAAATTGTCCAAATTTCTAGTCATTCAAAATTTACAAATTTTATGTTACTGGGTGGTTGGTTCAACTCTTTTAGAAATCAAAGTCAAATCTGAGAAGCTTCTATAACTTTTGAATTCGCCGTGCTTGGTATATATTTTAAAAACGAAAAGAAGATTACTCTTTGCCCTTTAATACCTAATAGCTTATTCTATTCAGTTGGCAAATTGTCCAAATTTCTAGTCATTCAAAACTTTACAAATTTTATGTTATTGGGTGGATGGTTCAACACTTTTAGAAATCAAAGACAAATCTGAGAAGCTTCTATAACTTTTGAATTCGCCGTGCTTGGTATATATTTTAAAAACGAAAAACGAAGATTACCCTTTGCCCTTTACCTAATAGCTTATTCTATTCAGTTGGCAAATTGTCCAAATTGCTAGTCTTTCAATTATTTACAAATTTTATGTTACTGGGTGGTTGGTTCAACACTTTTAGAAATCAAAGACAAATCTGAGAAGCTTCTATAACTTTTGAATTCGCCGTGCTTGGTATATATTTTAAAAACGAAAAACGAAGATTACCCTTTGCCCTTTAATACCTAATAGCTTATTATATTCAGTTGGCAAATTGTCCAAATTTCTAGTCATTCAAAACTTTACAAATCTTTTGTTACTGGATGGTTGGTTCAACACTTTTAGAAATCAAAGACAAATCTGAGAAGCTTCTATAACTTTTGAATTGCCGTGCTTGGTGTATATATTTTAAAAACGAAAAACGAAGATTACCCTTTGCCCTTTAATACCTAATAGCTTATTCTATTCAGTTGGCAAATTTTCCAAATATCTAGTCATTCAAAACTTTACAAATTTTATGTTACTGGGTGGTTGGTTCAACTCTTTTAGAAATCAAAGTCAAATCTGAGAAGCTTCTATAACTTTTGAATTCGCCGTGCTTGGTATATATTTTAAAAACGAAAAACGAAGATTACCCTTTGCCCTTTAATCTAATAGCTTATTCTATTCAGTTGGCAAATTGTCCAAATTTCTAGTCATTCAAAAATTTACAAATTTTATGTTACTGGGTGGTTGGTTGGTTCAACACTTTTAGAAATCAAAGACAAATCTGAGAAGCTTCTATAACTTTTGAATTCGCCGTGCTTGGTATATATTTTAAAAACGAAAAACGAAGATTACCCTTTGCCCTTTTATACCTAATAGCTTATTCTATTCAGTTGGCAAATTGTCCAAATTTCTAGTCATTCAAAACTTTACAAATTTTATGTTACTGGGTGGTTTGTTCAACACTTTTAGAAATCAAAGACATATCTGAGTAGCTTCTATAACTTTTGAATTCGCCGTGCTTGGTATATATTTTTAAACGAAAAACGAAGATTACCCTTTGCCCTTTAATACCTAATAGCTTATTCTATTCAGTTGGCAAATTGTCCAAATTTCTAGTCATTCAAAACTTTACAAATTTTATCTTACTGGGTGGTTGGTTCAACACTTTTAGAAATCAAAGACAAATCTGAGGGGCTTCTATATCTTTTGAATTCGCCGTGCTTGGTATATATTTTAAAAACGAAAAACGAAGATTACCCTTTGCCCTTTAATACCTAATAGCTTATTCTATTTAG
>ARYC01019618.1:0-51279 GCA_000711775.1 Oxytricha trifallax
ATAATTTGGGAAATTTAACTATAATTCTATAAAGTAGCCAGATTATAGACATGTACATGGGTTGACAAATACGCGATTATGTTAATATTTTTATGAATGTTACGAATTTACCACGAATCAAATAATTTTGGAAATTTCCCTATATTTCTATCAGGTAGCCAGATTATACACATGTACATGAGTTTATAAATACGTGCATTCTATAAAATTTTTTTGTTTATTACGATTTTGATGCGATTTTATCATAAAAAAGACTTTAGTCTTATGTTAAGCAAATTCGTAGTATATTCGTGTTCCCTGTTATATTTCTATGTTTATCACGAATTTGATGCGATTTTATCATAAAAGAGACTTTAGTCTTATGTTAACCAAATTCGTAGCAAATTCGTGAATTGTATAATATTTGTATTTTTATCACGAATTTGTCACGATTTACTTATAAACAAGACTTTAGTCTTATTTAATTCAAATTCGTAGTAATTTCGTGAATTGTATAATATTTGTATTTTTATCACGAATTTGTCACGATTTACTTATAAACAAGACTTTAGTCTTATTTAATTAAAATTGGTAGTAAATTCGTGAATTGTATAATATTTTTATCTTGATCACGAATTTGTTACGATTTACTAATATGCAAGACTTTAGTTTTATCTTATGCAAATTCGTACTAAAATCGCTTATTATATAATATTTTCATGTTTATCACGTATTTGTCACGATTTCCAACTAAGCAAGACTTTAGTCTTATTTAATTCAAATTCGGAGTAAAATCTCGAATTATATAATATTTCCATCTTAAGCACGAATTTGTTACGATTTAATGCAAGACTTTAGTTTTATCTTATGCAAATTCGTAGTAAATACGTGAATAATATAATATTTTTATTTTTATCACAAATTACCATAAATGTTGTTATGTAAAACAAATTAAACACTATTTATTACAATGTCTATATAAAAACTTATAAATATAAATTTTTTTTAAAAATCGTTAAAAATTGCTAAAAAGCCTATTTTAAGGGGTTTTTGCAATTTTTTGAAAATTTTTAAATTTTTAGCATTTTTCATATATAAATGTACTCATACCTCGAAGAATATTTATCATATAGTAGGTCTTTAGTACCGAGTTTTGCTAAAAATTTAAAGATATACCATAATCTTAAGTTAATTAGTGAAAAAAATCAATACCTTTTTACTCGGACACTTTTATGATCATGGACGGCCCCCAAATCCCCTATTATAATAAACAAAACTCGCAAAAATTTTAAATAACCTGAAAAAAGGCTGACGCCAAAACCCCTGCGGGGAAGCCAAAGACGAGGCAATTTTAATTAAATTGGGACGCGAGTCCTGAGCAAAGCGAAAACTCTGCGTATTGCGTAATGAAAACTCAAGGCGAAGTGCATGAAAACCCAATGTCAAACTTGCAAAGCCTAAGAGACCGCGCATTCTTTTGATTATTATGTCTTTACTATAGAATGAAAACCCAGAGACACTTTTCCACAAAACACAAAGAGAAGCCGAAGTTTGTATTTTTATAATGAATTTGGTCGGGTTTTCTTATCAAAATGGCTGGGTTTTCAGGGTTTTCGTCAATTTAATGAGTAAGTACTCACAAAATCTAGGTTTTGTTTAATAATAATCTCAAAAGCATGCGAAAAGGCATATTTTTAGAGTTTTAAGAACTTTTTTACAATTTACTTTCAAAAATGACTTTTGTTCTTGTCATAGCTCCTCAACCACGAATCTGTAGCAGCTCTAACTAGTCAGGTTGAACTCAGGATAGATTAAATGTGTATCCTGTAACATAAGATCAAGAAAATACTCACCAGGAAAAAAGGCGCAAGTTTTGACTTCTATGAATGACCCCAAAACACCTATTAATAATAGATCAAAACCCTACAAATCATAGTCAGATGAAAAAATAAAAAACTTGCCCACATACTTTTAAAGAATCTCCATAGTCGATAGTGGATGGAATATCACACTTTCAACAAGAATAAAAAAATAAACTACAGGCTGAAAAACCCCCAAAACCGCAACATAAAACTACAAAACCCCAGCACAAAATTTATGATAACCTGAAAAAAGGCTGACGCCAAAACCCCTGCGGGGAAGCCAAAGACGAGGCAATTTTAATTAAATTGGGACGCGAGTCCTGAGCAAAGCGAAAACTCTGCGTATTGCGTAATGAAAACTCAAGGCGAAGTGCATGAAAACCCAATGTCAAACTTGCAAAGCCTAAGAGACCGCGCATTCTTTTGATTATTATGTCTTTACTATAGAATGAAAACCCAGAGACACTTTTCCACAAAACACAAAGAGAAGCCGAAGTTTGTATTTTTATAATGAATTTGGTCGGGTTTTCTTATCAAAATGGCTGGGTTTTCAGGGTTTTCGTCAATTTAATGAGTAAGTACTCACAAAATCTAGGTTTTGTTTAATAATAATCTCAAAAGCATGCGAAAAGGCATATTTTTAGAGTTTTAAGAACTTTTTTACAATTTACTTTCAAAAATGACTTTTGTTCTTGTCATAGCTCCTCAACCACGAATCTGTAGCAGCTCTAACTAGTCAGGTTGAACTCAGGATAGATTAAATGTGTATCCTGTTGCCTTAGATCAAGAAAATATTTACCAGGAAAAAAGTCGCAAGTTTTGACTTCTATGAGTGCCCCCAAAATACCTATTAATAATAGATCAAAACCATTACAAATCATAGTCAGATTAAAAAATAAAAAACTTGCCCACATACTTTTTAATAATCTCCATAGTCGATAGTGGATGGAATATCACCCTTTCATCAATATTAAAAAAATAAACTACGGGCTGAAAAAACCCCCAAAACCGCAACATAAAGATTACAAAACCCACCTGTAAGCCAAAAAAAACCCACTTTTAAAATTATAATATAAATAATTGATTTTCTTTATAAAAATCTTGCCACAGAAAATTTAAATTTTCATTCTTATCTATTTAACATAATTACGCATATTAAGACTATATGATGCTTTAAAACAAAATTTTATACTTTTTATATATATTTGCAGCCATTTTAAGATTTAATATAATAAAAGATTATATATATATATATATATATATATGATCTTTTTTATATGAGAATTTATTTCGTTTTTAGTTTTATCTATTTGGATTTTCGTCTATGATTTCTTTATTTTTATTATTTTATTAAGGTTTTTATCTGCGTTTTAACTTTTTATAAATATTGATTGTTATTAAATAATTATTAGATTATATGACCTAATCTTAGCAATATTTTTCGATTTCTAAGATTGAGTGAAGCAACTTAATTAATAATTCTTTGAAATTTTATATTTTTTTTGATTACTTGTCAATGAATATCATGGTATTTGTCGATGATTATAAATACTTGTAAAATGACAATCTATTGATAATGTTTTTGAATGTTTCAATTACTAAAAAGCTACTTATTTTTTAATTATTTTTAATTTTTATTATTTTGGTACTAGTAGTCATAATATGATGGTAATTTGTAATTAAAGCACAAATTTTAACTTTCATTTTCCTTCATGTAGTCTTTAGTTTTCTTGACAGATAAGTTATCTAAAACATAATATTCAGTTAAAATAATGCAAAAATTTAGAATGTAAAAATGGTCAAATGCAAAATTAATACACAAATATGACAAATAACCTTTTTAAAATAAATAAAAAGTATCATTTTTATACGAAGAAAAAATTGTAAATTTTATATAAAAAAATGTTACTTATTATACCTTAATCTTTCAAAAAATTACATATTAAAATATATAAAGTCTTTATGAATTTTAAATTTGACTAAAATATTATTTAATGAATAATATGAAATTAAGTCTATAGTAAATTGAAAGTTGATTTTCTCATGTTTTCCAAATTTCTTTATAATAGTAAAAATATATATTAAAAATTATATATCTTAAAAGCTTCATACTATTTTAAGGTATAAGTTACTAAATTACTAGTCAAAAATAACATGAATAAATCAAATATAATAATTATCAAAATGAAGTTTAGTTTTTAAATATTAAAAGTTAAGATGTATTATATTTTTTATTTTAAATATATTATTAATATATTAAAAATTGGCTCAAGTAGTAAAAATATAACTTTTTCTACTTCGGCCCATTTTTAATATAATTATTGAAAAAACAAAAGATTTCTAATAATTAATTATAATAATTATTTGTTTATGTTTAACTATGCATTTTTGAATATTTAAAAACTTCTACATTCTAAATTTTAACTCTATTTTAACTGATTCTTTTTTGTCTGCTTACTTGTCTCTTAGCAATTTTAAGAACTTTATTTATTATTCAGTCTTTATAGAACAAGTATGAATACTATAAGTCTCGATGAGATTTTCTTTGCTTTTTTCACAAAAATAGCACGAGTTTGAACCTTAATTTTTAATCATAAAATTCTTTGTTGCTATATCTCTTGTAACAAAACCATGAAATGATTGTATACTGCCTCATCAGCATGCATGAACTTTATTTTTGCTTTTAATTCCTCTGCATTTTATCAAATATATATATATATATATATATATATATATATATATATATTAAATTAGTCTTTTAAATTGAAGAATAAAGTAAATCACTCTCTTTATACGATTGACTGACTTGAAAGATATTCAATTCATTTTATTTATGCTAGCTATATATTAAGCAAATATACGAAGCTCAGGAAAATGACGATGAAAAATCACATCTCTTTAAGCAAGAGAGAAATGATCCTATTATTAAAGAGTCTTATCATTAATAAGACAATTGATATAATGATACTAAAATTTTAAGGGTCTCTTAGGCTTAGAATTAAGATGAAATCCATTTAAATTTAATACTAATAATCAGTGAGTACCTATCAGTAGCTGGTGAATTATGGAACTGTTTTGCAATACACGTGTAATTAAATTTATAATATGCTTGAGTTGATCACTTATATTCATTACATCCATGACACATCTAAAACAATAAATCTATATAATCACTATCATAAAATGACTTCAAACCTCTCTTGTTATACTCACTTAAATTGCTTATATTTAAATACTAAGCTCCTACAGCTCCTACAGAAACCATTTTTAAACTCTAATAAAGTATGGCTTAACTGAAGCCTTTAATCAATCAAGAACTCAATCAATATACAGAAGATGTTTTGGGGTTTTATTTGAGTTCACCAGTAAAATGTACTATTTTTAATGTTAATTTAATTTTAAAATAATTAATATCACACTCCTAGAATAATAAACTTACAGTTAGATTTTGGTAGATTATTTCAAGTTGCATTATATTTAAAATTATTTATAGTCACTAATGTTAATATCAATAGAGATCACTTATTCAATTTTTTTGCAATTTTCCAAATTATGTGTATTTAAGTAATAGTAAAAGAAATTTTAATAATTAATTAAATTATTAAGATTATTTTTGTGCGTCATGTGGGAAATCTCATGAGTTTATTTTTATTTGCAAATATTATTCTCTTACAACGTATTAGGCATTTAATAAATTAAAAAGAATAATGATTTTTTTTTGTATAGATATCTAAAAATAAAAAATAATTTAATTATATTTTATAATTATATAAGAATCTGCTAACATATTATTTTTTTAAAAAATGATTTATGATTTTTTTATTGAATTATAAAAAAAATAAAGCTTATGCAAAAATTCGAATTTTATTATCTTAAATAATGACACATATATTTGAAAGATACATTTATTGAATAATTAATATAAACTTTAATATTTAGTAAAAATATAATTTATAATTATCTCTTATAAAAAACTTTAAAATTATTATTATATAAAACTTTTGGGAGGAAGATATTTGAATATGAAAAACTATAAGTATAAATGAATGAGTCATCTCCTATTTTATATTTAGAAATATCATTATTTTGAAATTTATGAATTGAAATTATTCAAGTAAAATATTTAAAGTAATTAATAAAATTTGATTTAATAAGTTATAGTATTTTCTTTTTATAGGACAATGTAATCTAAAATTCATTTCTTATGTTATTTAACTCTTTTAAGATATTCTAAAATGAAAATTTAATTGAAAAAATTCCAAAACGTATCGTTATTTATATTTCTATACTTTCCTTTTGAGATATTTTTTGTACCATAAAAAAGCATAAATCATTCTAAATATATATATACAAAATTAATCTATCTGATTCATTGATTATAGAGAATTTTGTCTATAAATTATATCATTTGCATATAATTTAGAAAATTTTAAAGTCTCTACATTTATAAAAAATGATTATTATATAGAATAACTGACATTTCGATTTTTGCTCTTTATCCTTTCGCTTTTTATTTTATTATATTATTTCTTACTTCTATAAACTATTAAAAATAGCCCTACAAATCTTAATAGTTACATACAAATTTTTTTTATATTCTAGGACTGGTCTCCCTAAATTAATTAATTTTTTTACAAATTAATTTTAATTCTAGTAAGAATAAGAGAAACTTAAAGTGAAATATGCTTTTAAAAATTATCATTAAAATTAATTTGAATTGCATTAATAAAAAAAGTTATTTCAAATAATAGATTTTCTAATAAAATATAATATTAATTTATTAAGTTAATCAGAATTTCTTTCATATTTTATTAAAAATAAGCAACTATATATTTAAATTCATTATTTTTTATTTTTAAGTATTTAAATTTAATCCAAATAAGAATTGTTAAAAATATATAATATAAAATTCTTATAATTAATATAGAATCCTTTAAAGGTTAAAATTTTAATTTATTGATTTAGTTGAAAAAATGATTAGAATTAAATAAATGAAAATAATTCAATCTATAATATAAAAATTTCTAATATTTTTATTATCAAATAATCAAAACCTAAAACTCCTTATTTAAGTTATTGATTTTTGAATTATTTAATAGAAATGTAGTGTTATTGAGTTAAGTTTAAAAATAGGGGGAGACATAACCTCTGAATTTTTATTTGTAAAATATCACCAATAAGTCTAAAATAATAATAAAATCTTTTAAAGATATATCAATTAGCACGACATTAAAAATCTTAAAAAAAAGGTATTAATCGATATTGAGATTGATAAGAAATTGTTGAATTTTTTCAAGTAATATCTTGAAAATAATAAGATATTAGATAAATTAAAATTTTAAAAGTTTAGAGTTATAAATTTATAACATTCTTGTTATAATATATTATATTAATGATTATTAAACTTTAAAACATCTTTATTTATTATTTAGGAAATATTCAGGATGTTTATAATGATAAAAATCATAGATTCAGGTTTTGACCCATTTAAAAGCATATATGGGTAAATTAATAAGTATTCATCAAGAATTATTGAATATATGGAGCTTCATAATTTTCTTAATAAAATGGCTGTAGGTTTAATAAAAATGATTATAGGGAAAAAGTGTTTTCTTGCACTATATTATGATAAAAAATTTTATGGAAGTACTTGCACTAAATATTTTAATATTTTTTAAATAAATCAATCATTATAATTACAATAAACGAACTTCCGGACCAATTTCATTGTTATAACAATAATCATCATTCAAAACCCCCAAAACTCATTAATTAGGTTTATATGTGCTTTGATTTGTAGGGTATAGTTGGGGTTAGTAGAGAAAACGCAAGTTTAATGTGTTTTTAATGAATATTTAATGATAATTAGTTTATTTAATTCAAACGAATTTATCTGCTTGTCTTTGTGATACCTCTTGAACCTAGCTCTCTGTAGTTCAGTTAGTATATCGTCTAATGATTATCTGGGATATGCTGGAGCTCTTACGAACATCATCTTAACTACATTCTTGATCCCATTGTAGACATCTTCTTGTTGTTTAGTTGCCAAACTTATTGATTTTTTCTCGTGCTTTGTTCCAAAGTATGACATACTTTCCATATCGCATTCTAAGATTATAGCAGCAATTGCCCATACATCCCACTAAACAGAGCCATAAGTCCATTTCTCTATTATTGGGAAGTATCCTGGAGAGCCTAAAACCTTAGCTAAAGTCACTATCTCTTGTCTTATTGCTCTGTTGAAATCTATGACTAATACTTCTAAAGGGCAGAGATTTAGCATTACATTTTCTGGCTTCAAATCTCTATGAACATACCCTAGATCATGGAGCTCTTTCACACCCTTAGTCATATCTGTGAGTATCTCATTCAAATCATCAGGATATCTATTATGGTAGAGATACTCTCTTAGAGTCATTTCAAACTTCTTGAGTCTCAAAGCAATAAAACCATGACCAAGTATAACTCCGTCGAGCTTAGCTAAGTTCTAGCATTATCTTTTCTAAGCCTCTCTCAGTACTATGTATTCATTAGCAAACTCATTTTAATATTGCTCGTTCTTAATGAGATACTTGAATGGATATACCTTGTATGCGAATTCATCAACAAACATAAGTTTTACCTTGTTTGGTACGTCAATATTTAAATAGTTTTCAATACAGCTGCTTATGTCAACTGCATTTAATGCAGGTATATACATTGCTCTCTCTTATAAGCATGCTATATACATACCATTTGCTGGTTGGTTCATAGACTCCAACCGCTTCTATCTCTTAAGTCTCTCCTACTGTTCTTTTTGTGACTCAAGAGAGTTATTTTTTCTTTTAGCAGGTACAAGCCCTTTATCTTCCTCAACCAATTCAACTTATGTTTAAACTCCCATCTCAGCACTCTACTTCTTGTTTTTAACTTAAATTTTAAAGAGCTCAGCTTCAAACACTAGAGCTCTTAGCTCTACCTCCTTTTTAATATAAATTACTTATGGTTTCTTGGAGGAGCCAAAGTTGAGCAATGATTAACCTGTTCCAAGAGAAACTGCCTTACGATTTAAGTTAGCCGCCATGTTTAAATTCAAATTTAAATTTCTATTATTAATAAGTAAAAACCTCACTGGCTATACTAACTTTGTATAGGAGCTGGCACTGCAACAACAATGGTTGATTCTTAGGTGTTAGACATCATATTTATACTAAGTTTATAGCAATAATTGTTTTAATTTCATGCTTAATATTTTTAATTTTGGTACCAACTTAGAAATACTTTTGGTTGATACTGGTACCAATTAGGTTTTGAACCATTTGGAACTTTTCCATTAAAATCTTATTAGGTTAAAACTAGGTAATAATTAAGTTTTGGTGCTATTAAATTGGTACCAATCAAAATTAAACGGATTTAGTACCAGTACTAATTAAATTAAAACAAATTTAGTAATAATTTAATCGAACTAAATTGATAAAAATGGAGCTCCATCTCTGCAGATTGTTAAAGCTTCTGCAAAATTTCTCCACGTATCTTTGCAGGGTTTACCTCCTATAAGATGCCCATATTTAATAATAAGAATTTAAATAATAGGATCCAGACGTCTATAATTTATAATTTAAAATTCATTTATAGGAAGAGGTACAAAGATGGAATCTCTCAATGATCAAATGAAAAGAGTTGAGGATCAAGAAATGATATCAAGATTCAGAATTAAGGAAGATCTCTATCGATATTTAACTTTGAATGGTAAGAAAACTCGATGACTATTAACATATTATGCAGCTGGTTTATTCCTTCCGACCATGGAAGGTACCAAAATTTCATTCTTAAAAACAATACTTTGTGAGGAGAAGAAAGCTTTTAAAAATAAAGAGATTAAACTAATAGAAATTCCCAACTACCCTGAGATTTCAGTCACTAATCTTTATGAGGATGCCATGTAAGATGAGGAAGTGGTAGTTTACCTTCCTACCAAGAAACAACTCTCTAATAAACTACCAGAGAGAACTTCTTCTTTGGTGTTATTGGTACAATAAAAGAGGAGTGTCTCAGAGAAATAATTGAAGAAGCTTATAAGAAATGAAATTCTATCTCTCCTAAAGTCTAGAAGAAGCAAGGCATTCTAATAAGCTCAGCTAGGCTAGAGGAACTTAAGAAACATCCTTATCTTTCAAGTAAGCTTTGAAATATGGATTTGTTGGAAAATCTGGCGCTGGTATATATCTTATGAAAGAGCATGCTAAGATTCATAGAGATTGAAAACAGCAGACAGTTAATTAGGTTAGTTATAGACTTAATAAAGATGTTTAAAAGCAAGAAGATATGAAAATATATGCAGGAGACGGCAGCAAGAGAAGAAACTTAGGGCCTGTCAAGCCTTAATAAGAAGAAAAGAAAGAGAAGCCTAATCCTTTTAAGGGTCCATTTAATATGTGAACTATTCCATTCATTTAAGTCTAAAACTTATTTATAAACATTCATTCTTCCTTTCCTTGCACATATCGTAGTCTTATCTTTATTCAACTCTTTTGCAACTACTTCGTATTAAGTCTACTGTATCGATTGGTAAATTCAGCATTATATGATACAGCAGTAGCTTCTTGTAGTAAGTTTTGATTTAACTCTAGTAAAATTCAATTCCATTAAATTATAGGCTATAAGGAACATTTTATTACAAGAGTTATGTTTAACTCTTCATAAGCTTTGTTAGGCTCCTTAGTCTTATGAACTGATAAGTTATCAACAAACAAGATGATTTCTTAGTTGCTATACTTCTATCTGAGCTTATGCAAAAACTCGATATACTGCTCTCGATTAATAGAGCGAAGATAAATAATATAAGCTTCTAGATCTTAATCTTCACTAACACAAGCTAAAATTGTGTGAATGGCAACCTTTACTTTTTAGTCATATACTTCTATATTATTGTATTTTTTATACCAGGACTTATTAATAATAGTGCTGAATGTAAACACTGCTTCATCAGCGTGTATAATTTTGATGTTATTAGTAATAGCTCTCTGCATTTAATCATATATAAAGTTTAAATTATTACTATAAAATGGCACTGTAAAATCAATTACTCTCTTCACTCTGTTGACAGTCTTGAAAGTAATGCCATTTCTTCTATAAATATAAGATATAGCCTAAGGAGAGATACTCATGTCAGGAAACTTGCGATGAAACATGACAGCTCGTTAGTCAAGAGGAAAGTGTGCCCAGTACTAAGAGTCTTAGAATCACAGAGGTAGTCAATATGGGTCTAAGAGAACTTTTATTTTCTTGCTGGATGTTTTCAAGTACCAGAACTAAAATGCTAAACAGCTAGCAGGCAGTTATACCTAACAGTTGAGGCACTCTGTGTAAGAGCTTTGCTATAGCTGCATAATTTAGCATTGGTTTGACTTAGTCTATATTAATACTTGTACCATACCAAAGCTTAAGAAGTAAATCTAACTATTACTCATCATAAATAGAACCTAAATTTTGCTAATTTCTATTTCTCATTTTGCAATTTGACATATTTTCTCTGCTAACCCCAATTAGACCCCAACTATACCCTACAAATCAAAGCACATATAAACCTCATTAAGGGGTTTTGAATATTAAACAAGAAATATTCCAACCTTTTAATTTAAATAAAATTGGTAAAATTAAATTTTAAATCCTGGATTAACTAGTTTCTATATTATTATTAGTTAGTGAGTAAAGTTATTGGGAAATTAATATTAAGGCGAGATAAACTAATGGCACTTCTCCTGAAGCATTAAGTGTGTTCACCAAAAAGAAATCAGAGTAACAACTCCGAATTTTTAAATTGGATCAAATTTTGCTGCAATTTTATGATATACCGCTTCTGACAAGTATCCCGTGATTTTTGCTAGGCACAAACAATACAAAACCCTCGAATATTCCGTATTTTTATAAGGAACATTTATTAGCGAACCTCGGTTTCGAGTTTCGAACTCCCTACTCTATCAGAATTGGTCAGTCAACAATTAATATATTCAGGTCCAAAACATATATTAGTATTATTACAAATATTTTATTATTTTCTTAATTAGTATAATATTCTTAGCAATATCTAAATAAATTGATTTAAATTTCTTAAAATGTAATAATTATATAATTTCCGGGGGGGGCAACACCTGAACCAGTAACTTTTTTTCATATTTCTACCCTTCTTAAAACCCTGTAAATACATGACTAAGGTCAATTAAGGACCAAAGAATCTTAATTCATTACTAAAATTTACGCTAGACTACTCCCTCGGGTCGAAAAAAATCAAGTTTATTTATAAATTTATCATCTAAATTTTCAGTTAATTTAAAGATTTTTTTAAAAATATTTTTTTTTTATTTTTTCTTGATTTTTGATTAATATAAGTTAAATACATTTCAATTCTATCCTTTTGAGGTATGCATAAAATGATATGGTGGATGGTAAATTTTATTATGGATATGGTATACCACTCTATCATTTTATGCATACCTCAAAAGGATAGAATTGAAATGTATTTAACTTATATTAATCAAAAATCAAGAAAAAATAAAAAAAAAATATTTTTAAAAAAATCTTTAAATTAACTGAAAATTTACATGATAAATTTATAAATAAACTTGATTTTTTTCGACCCGAGGGAGTAGTCTAGCGTAAATTTTAGTAATGAATTAAGATTCTTTGGTCCTTAATTGACCTTAGTCATGTATTTACAGGGTTTTAAGAAGGGTAGAAATATGAAAAAAAGTTACTGGTTCAGGTGTTGCCCCCCCCCCCTAATTTCCAGTAAGAAATAAATTAGCTTTTTAGATTCTTTTTATTAATTAATTTTTATTATATGCTGATAAATCATTATAATTAACTTGTTTTTAATTTATTTTTATTATTTAATACTTGCTTTTATTTTATTTCAATAAATGGTAATAATTCAATTATTATCTAGATTTTCTATTTATTAATTTAAATTAATTTAAACTTCATCTAATTACTTTATTTATATTTAATTATTTATTAAATTAACTTAACTACTTTTTAAAGCATGTTAATATTTACTCATGAGCATTTCCAAATCTTCAAAACCTATATTAAAATACATTAAAAAAACAAGATTAGAAATCTGAAAGAATACATAAATTAACTAATATCAATTGTGTAATAATAATAATGCCATAGAACAATGCAATTTATGCAATAGAAAATTTTATTTAAATTGTTCATCAAATTAATTATTTAAGACAATCAATATTTTCCAAATATATCTTAATCAATATATCTTTAATTCTCAAATATTTTACTTAATAAAGTAAGTATAATTTCTAATAATAAATGGATTTATTACTAAAAACATGGAATATAATAAGAATTATTCCATACCTATAATATTACAGCAAAAAGAATAATTTTTAAATATTGAAATATTTTACAATGAGGAAACAAGAAGTTAAAATAAATATTCTTGTTGAAATATGAAAATAAAAACATCAGTTGGAATAGATAAATTTTTCAAACATATACATTGCATTACTGTAACAGTTAGCAAGCAGTGGAGCATTTAGGATTGAATTAAAGCATAATAAATATAATACCAATTCGGTTTTGGTGACCATAATTTACATTAAATATATGATCCGTAGAGTCTTATATTAATAGACGTCTCTTTATAAATAGACAAAAATCTTGTAACTTTAATTTAGCTTAATCGATAAACTTCCTCCAACCTTAATACCTATAAATCAAAAAAATTAAATTTTAAATGATGCTTAACATTTTTAAATAATATATGCAATATTAATTATCAAATTCAGATACCAAAGAGATTTATAGGAAGATCATTTTCATAGAGATTATTATAGAATATATCAAAAACTCCGATTATTTTATATTGGATATGGAATTAAAGCATTAATTAATGTAAGTAAACTTGATAGACTTTTTGAAATTTTTATTAAAAAATTACAACAAATATAAGCAAAGATTAATCCATAGACTGAACATATAAGATAATAATAATTGTGACAATGAAAAGGGCAATATTAGAGTATATCTATGACCATTGGTCTGGTAAAAAACAATTTTTCACTTTATCTTTTACTTAAGTATTGACAACAATCATGATTTATTCAAGGTTTTTATCAGTTCAGGTTTCTAACAAAGGTATTTAATAATTGTGATATGTAGGACTTTATAATAAATCAAATATTTAAGTCTTAAATATAGGAGGTTCCTATTTATCATAATATAAATATTATAAAATAAACCAGAGATATAGGGAAGTGTATAATTTGGATTATAATTACTCTTGAAATTTCATTTCCAATTCAATATTTTATTAACAATAATTCAAATTTAATTTTTTATTTATATTTTCTATTTAATTCAAACAATAACAACATCAAAGATGCTTGAATTGTATTAACAAATATGATAGAAGTAATTTAGGAATTGTAGAGGAAAAAAATTTTAATGAATTAAAATAAACATTATTGCTGAAAAGAATTTAGTAATTTAGATAATTATTAATTTATGAATATTTAATAAATATTTTGAATCTGATCAAAACTAAAATGAAAAAATACTTTTTAAAAAAAAAAGATGCTAATTTCCTTGAATCTTATTAAGTATAATTGATTTAATTTTTATCTCAAATTTTGTAAATGAGAGTTTTTATATAATTAAAAATTTATTAAGAAGAAAATATAAACAATTATTATCTGCCTTTTTTTAACATGATAATGGAAAAAACTTCAAAATAAAAATACCAATTCTTTTCCTTATTTAAATTGCCTTAATAAATAATATTATAATTTTAAACATTGGAAATTAATTATTAAAGAGTAATAATAGAGACTTCTTATGAAATTTCCAGGCTTATATTATCTATAATTATGCGACTTAATTTTAATAAATTTAATGGAATATTAAAAATTTATAAAAGAAAATATTTATTCATTGATCAGCCAAAATAAAGATGATTTTAATCACATGGACAATGAAAATCCAAAATATATTAAAGATCTAAATATTATCAAAATCATTTATATTAAATTTCGATTACCTTCAAATATATCGATCATATATCTTAAGAATTTAAAAATATTAGTTCTCATGTATAATTTGTAATTCCACTCGATAATTAGAATTAAAAATAATTTGAAATTGTTTATTTCCCTACTTAGAATTAATTTATTTAACTTTGCTAATATGATAATTTAATAATACAAATATGAACGTTTTTAAATGCAATTAGCTTAAAAGATCTCAAAAATAAGAATAAATTAATAATATGTTACTAAAATAGTATCTATCAGATTTTATAAATGGAAATAAAAATCTTACTGTCGAGATTGATTTCAAACATTTCGTGAATAATATTAAAACAATTTTTTACAGATCAAATTAGGTAATTTAATTTTTTATTAATTAATTTTATAGCAAATTTAATTCGAATTGAATTTATTTTAAGAATATTTGAACTCCAAATCTTTGAAAAATTAATAAAATTAATAATTCGTAAATTGTATAAATTAATATTGCCCTTATTTCTAAGAGTAAGTAGTTAATATAGGATCGCAATTATTTGTAAACAACTATTTTTAATATTTTAGGAATATATTTTATCTCTTATAATGAATTAAATTAATCAATTAATTGATTCAGTTATGTTTTTGAAAATGCCTCCAAAGAGAGGCATCATTCTATAATGATTTAATCTCTTCTCTTAATCGAAAATTAATGATTATACTGTCTTTTGAGTGTTATGGTTGAATTTTTTTAGCGTAAGATAAATTATAGATTAATCAAAAATTTTGAATATATAAATTTGAACAAAAGACTTAAAATATCAAAAAAGTAAAAAAGCATAGGTTTGACAATGAAAGTAGATGCAAATATTTCATAAAGTATTTATTGAAACTTTACAAGATATTCTGACTGTGTAAATTCAGCGCATACTGCGCTGAATTAAATCGAGGCACGGCAGACTTTTTTAAGGTCAAGTAGCCGTTCTTAAATGAAAATCTCCCTTTGGGACTATAGTGTTTTAATAGTTAAATTCTTAATTAATAATAATATTTTTAGTAATATAGTTTTAATTTTTAATTAAAAATTAAATATTTTAACTTTAATCAAATTTCTCATTAAAGAAATCACATTAGTGATAACTATTAAATTTAATAAATTCGTAAATTTAATAATTACTAAAAATATTATTATTAATTAAGAATTTAACTATTAAAACACTATAGTCCCAAAGGGAAATTTTCATTTAAGAACGGCTACTTGACCTAAAAAAGGCTGCCGTGCCTCGATTTAATTCAGCGCAGTATGCGCTAAATTTACACAGTCAGAATATCTTGTAAAGTTTCAATAAATACTTTATGAAATATTTGCATCTACTTTCATTGTCAAATCTATGCTTTTTCACTTTTTTGATATTTTAAGTCTTTTGTTCAAATTTATATACTCAAAATTTTTGATTAATCTATAATATATCTTACGCTAAAAAAATTCAACCTTAACTCAAATATTTAAATATCTCACTTCTTGGAATAAATTTAATATTGGTATGATGACTGCTATGATTTTAAAACTTAATTAATTATAAATTAATTCATTTCCCAAGTCAAGAGTATTCTTACTATTGATAAATATTAATAAACAGTAACTTTCTATTTACTTAAAATATATTAGCTATTTTATATAACTTAATTATGAGAATAGAATTATTTCATTAGTCTTTGCGAGAAATACTATTATCTCTTTCTTATAACTGCACTTATATAAGAAAAAGCAATACAATTTTTGTAAATTTGATTGATACTAAATAAGTAAGTGTTAGATTTATTGCACTTAATTTTAGTTTTCCCAAATGTCTAATTACTGAATCAAGTTCAATAATTTATCTCGATGTCCTAGTTGAATTATAATTTAAGGACACATTTTAAGATTGAATTCAAAAAGAAAATTTTATGCTATACATTATAAAATTCAAAGATATAACAATTTTTAAGTTCCTTATTTAATTGCCCTAAATACAAAAACTTTTTTTTCTTATTAAAATAACTTAGGAAATGAATATTAAGTAGATATATAGCATGAAATACTATACTCATCTCAAGGAATTTAAGCTTTTATCTGTTTCATCTTTAAGATTTATTAAGAAATATCTTTTCTGACAGTGCAGTACTTCTCTATAGTAAAAGTTAATTTCGGATGATCTTGATTAAACGTAAGATTCCAGCTTTTATCATTTTTCAAAGAGTTTATAATTAATGCAACGCTGGCTTATTCATTACTATAATGAAACCCATTACTGTTACAGCTTGTCTTCTGCTTATATATCATTAGGTTTCATTTACCATTTTCTCCTTATTTATTTCATAAAAAATTTGTTTTACTTCTGAGAATATTTGAAATTATATTATTATATTATGAAGGTTTTATGTAAATTTTTTAATGAGCGTGGACTATAGACACCTTAAATCTAAATATTATTAAATTATTACAAATGCGTCTTCTAAGTTGGGTTTATATCGTGTTTTCATGTTCAAAAGATATCTATAAAATTTATTAATTTACATTTTTACAAATTAAATGTATATTTATACTCAGAGAGAGGCTGTTATGACAGTAATAAATCAGTTCTAACTTTAATCTTAATAATTATAAATATATTTCGATTATGAATGAATTTATATAATTAAAATCTAATAATTAAAAAGTTGCATACATATGATATATTAATGTGGATGGTGTGGTAAGTTTAGAGTTAAGAGTGGTAGGGAGGGACAGTAAGGTTTTCTCAGTTTAGGGAAAGGTTTTGGATCTCGGTTAGAACAAATAATACTGAATGAATTAAGTGGTTTTTATTGGTATTAGCTAAAATAGATGTTAAGTCATAGTGTAGAGAAAGTCAAAAAGTGAATTTCAATTTCATTTTGGAATTCGTTAAAATTTGCGATTTTGTTCATTAAATTAATCTAATACTTATTTTTAAATGTTCATTCTTCTTTCTCTCTCAAAAACTTTTGTTCTTTATACCCCTACCCTCTTTCATCAACTGTGAAACAATTTAACAATATCGAAATGCAAATTATAAATTAGGTGATACACTTGAATTTTTTATAGTGAGTCTATATCTAATTCCAATAGAATTCTATTCCAATAAATTGTTGGCTATAAGGTATGTTTTGCAAAAGTTATGTTCAATTCTTCATAAGCTTAATTAGACCATTTAGGTTATCAAAAAACAGGATGATTTGATAACTTACTTGCTTTATTTATCTCTAAGTGTTATGTAAGAACTTTATGTACTAATCTCGCTTATTATAACAGGTGTACATATTATACTTTCCAAATTTTAATCTTTGCAAGTATCAGTTAAAATTTCAAGGATTACAACTTTTAATATCTAGTCTAAGACTTCTATATTGTAATTATTCTAGTACCATGACTTGTTTATAAGGTGTTGAAGATAAGTACAGCTTCATTTGTATGTATAAACTAATTGTTATTTTCAACAGCTCTCTTTATTTAATCATAAAACTAGTAAATTCAATCACTCGATTTCCTCTATTGTCACACTTGTAAGTGGTACAATTTTATTTATTGATATTTGATATAGACTATAGAAAAATGTGATGTCAAATAATTGACGATAAGATATCACAGCCCATTAATCGAATGGAAATTATGCACAATTCTTTATAGTCTTCTAGTCGGAGATGCATAAACGGAAATTTATTTTCTTGCATATATTAGCAATGGTTAAATTTAATTGATACTTATACTGGTACCATACTTAAGCTAAATGATAAAAACTAAATTATTCTGATCATAAATAAACCCTTAATTTTTCTTATTTTTATTTATTATTTTTTAGATTGCATAATTTTTCAACTAATTTTTAAAAGGTACCCAAACACATCCTAAAAATCGAATTACTATAAAACATAACTAAGGGGTTTGGAGTATCTATTGTAATGTAAAACAAAGTTCGTTTAGGTATAGAATAATGATAAAACTAATACCATTTTCACTGCAGGTAAAATTAGATTTTATACTTTTAAATTAAGAGTAACCTAATCAAAGGAAAATAATAAATAAAATATCTTTTCATTAGCCTTAATGGTTATTGCCATTCAGTTTTTATTGTAGAGCCTCATCTTTTACCCAAAAAGAATTTTTTTAAATAGAAGAAACCCTTTTAATGATATCTATATTTACCATCTTCATTTATTTAATAAATTTCTATTTTCTTCTCACCAAAATGACTTTGTTATAATCTTAGAATTTTGGGATTTTTTAAATACAATTGTTGCCATTCAATAATAATTTCCAAAGATAAATTAGTTTATAAATATAAGTTCATAAGAATATGCTATTCTTAGCTTTTCTTTTCATGATTAATGTGTCATCATTTAATTTTTATATTTCACTATCATCATTTTACTTGTGATTATTATTGTTATTTAAAAATAATTGGGCGGTACCTGTCTCACCACCACACTTTTTTATATAAATATTTTATTCAAAAAAATCATAGTTCTGATCAAATTTGGGTTGAAATTGACGAATAAGGCAATAAAAATAATATTTTTCAGCTCTAAACCTGAGTAAAGATAAAAATAAAAGCACTTTTATTTTTATCTTTACTCAGGTTTAGAGCTGAAAAATATTATTTTTATTGCCTTATTCGTCAATTTCAACCCAAATTTGATCAGAACTATGATTTTTTTGAATAAAATATTTATATAAAAAAGTGTGGTGGTGAGACAGGTACCGCCCAAATAATTGATTATTTGCTATGGGATTTATAAAATTTTATCCAGCTCTTTAATCTGAATATCTTTATTAAAAATAAATAATAATATTAGAGTTATTCCTGCGCTTATAAATTGGTTCTTGGTTGGCTCATCTAGTTAATATCATAATATTCATTACTATTTGACTATTTTTGCTATATCTTTTTCTTAACTACTCTCCTGATCTTTCTCGTTTGCTTCATTTGGTTTTCTTCTTGAGAAGATATCACAAGCTCTTCTGAGAATCTTCCAACATTTTAGTGTTTTGGTGGGGTGTGGGACATCTGTAATATTGGCGTTGCTTCGTAATCATATTCATTGTCTCTTTATTTGCTCTTTTAAGAATTTAATATAAAAAGAGAATACTAATCGGTTTCTGCGTCTTGTTATCTTTACTCATCTTCATTAAAGTTGTCCTCATCCCCTTCATCTATCTTGCTTAGTTAATATTTCTATTGATTTCTCTTAACAAATAACTGGGACTGCTGAAGTGATTTATCTAATGTATTTTTAAGCAGCATATGACTTCTTTTGTTTAATATTTCATAGATTCGGTTTACAAATTGTTTAATTATAATCACTATATTAAATATAATGAACACAAAGGTTAAGGCAATAGCAAACCACCCAATATTGTACTTAAATTTTACACTGGCAGATAAGTTAGTAAATTGTATGTATGTGTATCCCATTATGAGCAGATAAACATCATTTAAAAATTACTAAACGTTTGATACATTAGTATTATAAGGAAGCACATTGTAGTTCATGAGGCCAAAAATGTATATAAAACCAATAAAACAAAATACTTAAAATAATCCATTTGAAGTCCCTATAAATATGACTATCCCATGCAAGAAACATCTTAAGATAGTTAAAACTGTCCAATAATTTCTGATATTGTTTTTAATGTTAAATTTAAACTTTGGTTTTATGGCTATATCTTTAGTATTTATATTTCCATCTTGTTAATTAGCAATATGTTGCTTCAAAGTTATATCTTAGTACAAGTAAAGTGAGCCTATCTAAGAATACTCGTACAATGATTTAAGCTGTTTTAGTTTCATATAATTGATTAGAATCAGAAATAAGGGCACTAGAAGGTAAATTATCAAAATTAAAATCGAGAAAACTCCATCAAGTCCTTAGGCAAAGGTTTCAAATTTCAACTACATATTAAAATGTTAAAGGAGTTAACTTACTCTTTTCATTGCTAGTAATGAAATGACAATAACTGGTAAGTATGTCAATATAAAATAAATTATTATTAATATAAAGAACCTAATGAGCAATTAGAATACTAGTAATTTATGTAGTCGTTGGTAGATAAATCCCACTCTATATATTGATGTAGTAAATAATGTTTAAATTACTTTTCAATGAATATTAGGAAAATTCTAGTCATCAAAAGTAGCACACTTAAAACCAAAATAATGAACAAGAATATTTGGATCTATGTTAAATTCATGGTAAAATAGTAACTCTTAATTCGTTAAAAGTTAAAGATTTAGAAACAATTTATTAAAAGTATTGTTTTAAAAGATATCAACTTCCTCAAATTAATATTTTTAACATTGAATGTAAATTTTATATTAAATATTTTTTATTTTATTTTTGAGTATTTTATTAAGCTTTAATTACAATGTTATTCTTTATCTGAAAATTAACCTAAATTCATATAAATTATAAAAGTAAACTATATATTATTATTTAAATATAATTATATTGATAAGATTTATTTAAATTATGAGGTATAAGGGACACTATCATCTATCTATATTTGAGTATTAAGCCTCCATAAATCAACTAGATTAAAAGTAGCAACACTCATTAGTTGCTTCATCATGATATTTAAATTCTAAGGATACTCAATTTCATAGAGCATCCCAAATGCAACTATTTACAGTGTGTGAATAAATATCCACATTTATATTGAAGACAGATCCCTATAACATCAATAAATTAATTGAAGTCTTACACAAATATCTAGCAAATAATCTAGATAAACAACAGTATTATTTTAATTAAATTATTTGTATTGAAATGAGGATAGCTACTGCATAAGACACATTTTCAAGTACAGTTGAAAAATCTATATAAACAATAAGAATGAAGAGTCTTACAATCATTTAATATTTGCTTAGGAATTTTTTCTGAAATAGAGAACCCTCTTTGAACAAATCTTTTTATGTTAGCATTTTTAAACTAATAAATATCTATAAATGTTATATTCAATTGGTCCTACTCCTCAAATTAATTACAAAAAATATATAATATAATTTAGAGATTTCAAGAGGATTTTCAAATGTAATTAGTATGGTCATGAATTTGCTTTGAAAGTTGTTAATTTGCCATTAAAATTTAAACAAGTCTTATTCTTCATTTTGATTAATTCTAATAAGTTTTAAGTCTAGTTGGTTCTCATTGAATAACCAAAAGTTTTCAGGAATTATCATTTCTTAGTTAAATAAAATCAAAACTTCTCCCTGGTTTGAAATTGACTCAATAAAAGGGATAGGTGTGTACTTAAATATAATAAAATAACAAAAACTGATCTATTGGGTTTTCATCATAAATTGGATCTCCAACTATTATCTTAAATGAGTAATATTAACTCAAGGGGAATTTGTTACTATCAGTTAGTTATATCTTTATAACATAGATTCCTTGTTGGATTATCTGGTCACCATCCCATGGCTTAATTGTAAATTAATTATTGGTAAACCTAGTGAAACTATTTGCTCTACCCAAATCTACTTTTATGTTTACAGTTGTATCATCAAAATCTTTATAGCTAGGCATAATGTAAACTTTCGATTCTCCTGCTTTTACATTTTGATCTTTTAATTCTTATAGAAAATATGGAGGTCCTTTATTAACAACTGAGTATGATTATGATGGATAAATCTAGAGAATTGCAGTGTTTGTAATGTAATAATTTCCAATGTTATTTGTTACCTTTAAAACAATTGGAAAATCAAGGGCATAATCTAAATTCGGATAAGATTTATATAATGGTGTGCCTGAAAATTTATTTGTAATAGAATCAAAAGTTAGCCACGAAGGGAGGGCTGTTCCATTTGCAAACATTGCTGTTGCTTTGATTGGCAAATAACTTGCTAATTCTGTTACAAAAGTTGTCAAAGTGAATTAATAGGAGTACTTCTAATCTAAATATACGAAGCTTGGATTAAAAGCAAAGTCAATCACTCTATCTGGTATCTTCGTAATATTTAAAGTGAATACAGTACTTTGCAAGTTAGATACACTGATTTAATAAGTTGCTTTAATTTAATACACACCATATTGAGTTGGAGTTCCTGTTATTTTCTAAGTTGATGAGCTGTAAGCTAAGCCAGTTGGAAGAGTTGATTAATCTATATCTAAGCCACTCTAAGTTGAGGTTTTGGTAAATGCCCCTTAGCAAAAGTTGCTGATACTAAATTATTAAACGAATAATTTATTAATTTTTTTACAAAAAATTAATCATTAAACTTAACCATAAATTAATTTAAGCAAATTGATATTATTAAAAGTGTCATTTTCTTAAATTAATTTAATTCAAATTTTCATTCTTTGAGCTATGTTATTCGCCAATATATAGACTTATTTATTATATTACTTCCTTTATAAACCTTATATTAATAAAATTAATTCTTATGCCATTGAGATTAGATCACGTTTTTTGAAAGTTAATTGTTATTTATTAAACGTAGAATTTTAATACAATTAAACTTGTTTTCCTAATATGAATAAACAAATGACACTACTAAAAATTAATATGGAATATATATATTCGTACATTGCATTTAATTAAAAATTTGAGTCCTTAATTTTTTGCCAATTTAATATTTTAAGTTGAAATTAGTTGAAATGATCATTTAATTTTAATAGTAATACTAATAGATAGGTAGGAGCTTTAAGGGAACGTCTGTATAGTCATTAAAGGTGGGATGAGATTAAATTTAAATATATTTTTAATTGTTACTGGCTACAGAGCCTTAGGAAAAACTAGAAAAGGTTGTAACAGATTGGTATAAATTAGCACTAGGAGCAATTGTAAAAGTAATAGCAGTAAGGACAGAGTGATAAGATGAAAGGGAACCAGATACAAATTATGCACTTAAAGCAGATAGTGTTTATGAAGTGGATGTAAAAGCATTCCAGTCTCTTAATTCTGTTGTCATTCTCACAATTGCTGCTGAAGTTTTAGACAGAAATGTAAATGGAGTTGATAGTGTGTTATAACATATACTCTTATTATACTATATTGATATAAAAGCAATAATTACAAATGCAAGATTTCCATATTTATCTGTTTTAATAGAGTGACCAGCATCTTTTTTATCATAATCAAAGATTGACTATTTAATTATGGTACCATCAGTTCCTTTAATCTTTAAGATGACAGTTGACCCAAGTGTGCCCACATCTTCGGTGTAGCAAATTAAATAAATTACTCGACCATCACCATTTGCTGTAATTCCTGCACACTTATCGTTATTAGATGTAGTTCCAAGAAATTTAAATCCAAACTATTAAACACCCGCACTGTTTACTTTCATTAAAAGCCCACCGTACTTACCATTTGAGTCTTGGGTTCTGCCAGATATATAAACACTTTCATCATAATTAGAATAAGCAATACTCTGGCCTTCATCATTGAGAGTATTTGATCCAAAAAAGTTACTCCATATTTCTGCTTAATTATTTATTTTTAGCTTCATTAAGAATATTTAAGACTGAGTAGTTGGGGTCACGCAGGAAGTTTACCCAACTAAATATATGAAATTGTTTGTTGGCTCAACTAAGGAATCACTAAATTAATCATACTAGGTAGAGCATCCTGACTTTTTACTCCATAAGAAATTTCCAGAGGATGAGAAAGCAGCAATAAAGGAATCTTAATTTGAAATTCCAGATGCAAATATAATTTAGCCATTAGATGAGATTGCTATTGAAAGTATTTTATCTAAATTAGTGATTGTTCCGAAACTCTAAAACCAAGAAACAGCTCCTGTAGAAGTGGCTAATTTTCCTACAATTGCATCTCCTCCACTACAACATGCAATAGCTCCATTAGTTGTGTAACCACCAAAGTATATAAATTCATCAACAGGGGAAGCTTGAATATCGTAGCAGACAGTTGTTATTTAGTGAAAAGCTTTTATAAATTTTGATTATCCTGATTAAGTAGCTCCTGCAATAAATCCAGTGTTTTAATCAAGTGCTCCACAAGCAAAAACTTCATTTGATATTGAGGTAGTGATTGAGTAATATTCAGCAACTGTAAATGGAGCTGCTCCCAACTAAAACAATGAGAAAAACCTTGTCTCTGAAGGACATTATCCACTCAGCTACCGTATAGATAGATATACAAGTTAAAATATTAAAAATAGGCTCTTAGCTTTTAAATCCATAATTTATTTTAATATAACATTTTTTTAAATATAGATTAAAATAAATTAATGAGAATATTTTAAAGGATATTTGAATTAATAAATTTGAAATAATATGCAATCGACTGAGTTCAAAATAGACAAGAAGGAACAAGCTAAGTCGCTCAAAACCATCCAAGAATATCTTGATTAGGGAGACTACAGCAAAGCAATAAAATATTGCAACCAAAGTAAACAATAAATGTTTTTGATACTCTATAGGGACTTCAAAGAATTTGAATCAAGTGTTTTATAAAACTTTGAAAGCGTTTTGCTTATTAAAACAAAACAAGAATGCAGATTGTATTGAATTGCTTTAAGAAATCAAGAGCAACAGGCCCTAAGATCCAGTAACTGCAAAATATTTGATTATCATTTACAATGAACTTGGAATGTATAGCGAAACTACAAATTTACTAGAGTATGTCCTAAGTATAAATTTAGACAGCGAAGAACTTTGTGAAGAATTGTTCTTTTCCTATGTGAGAGAAAATAAGCTTCTTAAACAGTAGAATTAGGCGTTGCAATTATATAAGACTTTTCAGAGAGATATTCATGCTTAATGGGCTGTCGAGTCAATGTACCTAATCAGCTTAAATCTTAAGTTTGAAACTAAAATCCTCGATATCGCTTATCTTTTAATGCTCAAATTAATGAAAGAGCCACTTTTCAATATTGACAAGAAGTTCATTCTACTCTATCTAAAAATCTTATCTAAATAAGGTAAATTTAGAGAAGCTTTGGATTTTATAGAGTTAAAAGCTGAATTCTTCTCTGATAAAATTGAAAGATAGAATTTGGAGGCAGAATTATATCTTTAGTCCAATAACCCAATTCTTACAATAAATGTATATTTCAACATGCTGAGATTGAACAGCCATATCATTTATATTATTTTATATGATGTGATATCAATCACTATTAGGAAATGTGGGACACTTATAAAACTTGCATCAGACTTATAATAAATGATTTTCTGCCAAAGTAAAAGTAATATGAGTATAAGCCAAACATAGATTATTTGTTGAATTAATCAGATACAAAGGGCATTAATTTCGATCCAGTTACAGTAGAAGACAAGCCTGAGGATATCTTGTTAAACCTTATTTCATCCATAAAGAACTTAAGGAAGAACGTGGTAGCTGATACAACTTCTAAGAAAATGGTAGACCTAGCTAATTCAATAAAAAGGACATCATATCTTGCTGAAATGGAATTTAAATTTTGTATCGCTATAAATTGTAGAGGATATCCCTGTCATGAAGGTAAACTATGATTATTTAATTGGATCCAAATTAATATTCAACAAATTTATAATTATATCATGATATTTAAAAACTAAAAAATATTAATAATAATACATTTGTAGTTACATACAACCAATTTTTATACAACAGAATTTTATTTATAAAATTTTTAATCTTGCTATATAAATACAGATGTAACAAGTTTAGTCCTATGTTTAATGTTCTTCTAGATTACATTGAGTTGTTTTATGATAAGGCTGATGTTGTTTGTGATATTATGCCTTACATAAAGCTGTTTTAAATTGAAGAAGCTGGATCATTAAGAGAAAAGGTGAAGATAAAAGTTCAAAATCTCGAAAGTGGATACAACTCTAATTAAAACTAACCTCCTGATATTAAATTGATTAGATGGAAAATTTGCCTTTTTAAGCTATCTAAGATCCTTGGTATGTATAGTCACTTAGATAAGCAGGAGAAGTTAAGACTCGTTAACAATATCATGCAAACATATCTTCATGGCTTCTCATAAAGTGAACAAGAAATGAATGAAGTAGATTATAAGAATCTGGAAGACTTAGTCATAATTTCAGTTGAGCTTCTTAATGATGTAAAACAGTACGAGCCTTCAGTTTTAAATCCCATAAATTTTATGCAGATTTCAATTTTAGAATATGCTCTTAAGAGAAGTCCATACAATAAAACCTTTACAGCTTGGCTTATGAAACTTTATTCTAAACTTGGACTCACTAGCATAGTATCTGATTTAACTAAGAGTATTTAGAAGGTTGACTAGAGTGACTATGAAAAACTCGGATGTATTAGATTTTCACATTATTCAGAATATGGAGTGGACAAAGATCTTGAGTAAGTATGCAAACAATACAAAAGACATTATGAATTAAATTTTAATGAGAATAAGAACAGAGTAGTTTAATGTTTCTAATAGAGAGAGTTTGATAAAATTAACGAAATCATGACGAAAAATGACTCTCTTAATTAATCTTACTTTATGGTATGTTCGGAAATTGGTCTTATAAAAACTATACTTTTACTTGTATTAGATTTGAATTATATTTACTTAAACATCTTTAGAAATGCTAATAACAGTTAAAATCTACACAATATTTTTAACAGGCAATTTGGTCCGATAAATGAGGTTTGTGATGAAGATAATCTTCAAGATATGAGTAAAAGAGATTTAGATATTAAAAGTTTTGAGGCATTGAAATTGGGAGCACCAAGAGATCAAATCAAAGAAGAAGCTTTCATTGAAGCTACCTATGATAAAGAATAAGCAAAACTAAAGAGGGATTAGGACAAAGAAAAGAGAAGCAAGCTTGACAAGAAAAACATTCGAGTTTTTGGCTATAAATATCCAAAGGTGCTTAAATTTATGGGTTAAGTTATGAGATGCCTCAAAGATTGCTATGAGCAGAAGTTTGAACAGCTTAACATAGATATGAATTATTTCTTGCTTCTCAAGAATGAACTTTCTCTTGCTTTTCTTAGAAAATTTGAGAATATAATCTCAGTAGTTAAGTCTGCAATTAAAATATATGCTTCTTAAGAGGAACTACAAAGAAGGGAACTTGAATCATAAGAACTATAGGCCCTTGAAAAGATCATTAAAAATTAGCTTGCTTAACTTAAAGATTAAGCTCAAGAGAAATAGCAATAAGAGGAACTAAAAGGAGGTGATGCAGATGGTCAAGCATATTAATAGTAATCTCAAGATTAAGTTACTTATGAAAAGATTGTCAACAAACTGATTGAGTATAATGAGAAAATCAATGAAGGTAAGGAGCTCAGCGCAATCGAATATCTCAAGAGAATAGATATGAACTCGCCTTTCATTAAGGATTATGAGAATCAGAGACACCTTAGAAGAGCATTTTACGAAGAGTTTAAGATTCATTCATTCAATTACATCCTTCTCCTTTTTGAAAGTGTAATGAGAATATTAACTACAATCAATAAAGATGGTGATTAAGAGGAGGAAGAAGTTAAAGGGGGTAGTAAGAAGAAAAAGAAAGCAGATAAACTTCATTATTACAGTAAAAACTATAAGAGGTTCCTTGAAAATAGGCAAAAGAAGATTGATAAATTTATTGTAAATTGTATCGGATGGAACCATATCCACAGATGTGTTGAGGTTATAGAAATGACAATGAGAGACCTTATTTATAAGATAGTACCAACAAAAGTAATTATCAGAGAATTAAGGACATCTAGTGGGAAAGTACTAACTAAAGACTCAGAATACACTCTAGTTGAAAGAAAGAGATATGTAACAGTGGGCAAAAAGACTCATGTAGACTATATCTTTGAATTGGACTTGAAAGAGGATGTTAATAAGGCAAAGGAAGAAGCAGAGTAGTAAAGTTAAGCTGAGAAAGAGAAGAAGTAAAATGTTTTCTACCTTAATTTAGAGGAATTCAACTTGTTTAAACTGAGATCAGCCATATTCCTAATAATGTTTCCACTGACTTTTTCAATTGCAGTAATTAATCTCTGGGCAAAAGTTATACCATCAGGTTTTAAGAAAGATGGAGAAGAGTTTACTAAATAGGACTAAGAGCAAATTACATTAACGAGACATGCTATTCGAGAATTTGTTGTAAACTTGGTGACTCATCTAAAGCATTTGCATGAATATTTAAGTAACATCCTCAGAGAAAGGGCTTTAGCTGAAAATTTCAACCAAATAAACCTTAAACCAGAATTCTAAGCTTTTAAAGAGGTCTTTGCTAGAACTAAAGGCAGTGGATTAACTGCACTTAAAACTGAAGAGTTCTTCATTCAGTCTTTTGAAAAGATCAATGATAGTTTCTAGTTGACTCTTGAAGGAGTTATTAAGACTCTTGAAGACAAAATCAATGAAATCAAGTCTATCAATCTAAAGGGAAATAATTGATTTCATTATTTTATAAATTAATTTTTACTTTGATTATGATGATTTATTTGATGAATTTAAAAGAATGGAATTACAATTATTCAGAAATTATAAAATAATTTAATAAGTTTCAATAAACATTAATTAACATTTTAGTAAATAGTTAAAATTTTATTTTGATTTTAAGTTGAATAAAATTTATATTGAAGAGCTTGATAAATTTAATTTTATTGAAGTTATGATTTAAGTTGTGTAGAGTAATAAAAATTATAATTTACATCAAAAGAAAAAATATTTATTCATACTATAACCAATATCATAACTGCGTTAAATATTAAATAAGTCAACATTTATTTTTACAAACCAATTATATTTTTGAGTTATTAGTGTAAATTATAAATGTTATGATCCTACTGTGCCAAATTTATAGAGGGGTTATGATATTGAATCACTTTGATGTCTTACTTCCTTCATCCTTTTGATTTTTGCCCTGTCCCTCGTCTTTGAAGAATGCCTCGTCCATGAGTGCGTCATTTTGCTGAATCATCTTGAGCACCTGCTTCTTACTGGATTCCATAATAAATCCACCGATAATAATCTCTTCAAGGATAAAGTATGCTTAGTGGAAATTAAAAATCAAATCTAGTTCGCAAACGTTCCCAAAGTATCTATCAAGTGTCTCCACGAAATGGTGAATAACGTCCAACACTATTAGCTCGTTGTCTTCCTTCTCGATGCCTGCTGCGAAGTACAAACTTGCATATCTATTTTTTGGTTAATTATACACGCAAATGAGAATATGAGAAATGATACCTTTTGAAAACAATCTTATAGTCCCTCCATTCCAAGAAGTGAGTCAGTCTGCTAGATCTACCGATAATCATGCTGCTTATCTACATTACGATTTAACTTAAAGATATGAGTAATGCCTACCTCTTTTTGGATGGCCTATCTTTCTTTGAAGTTGAATGGCTTGTAGTACTTATTAAGTCTTGTTTTGCCATGTCTGCTTATGAGAAGTATAAAAACAATCATTTTCTTGATTTTCTAATTCAAATTATTTATATTATAATCTATAAATTACTCTTTATAATTCATCATGCTTAAAATCATCATTAAAATAAAGTAATTGTTTTAAAATAAACTGTAATGGGATTGGTTTGTTCATGTGGAGGCACTGATATGCGCAAAGACTATGAGAGTTATTGTGGATCTAGGGATAAATTAGCGCCAATAAAATATCCAGATTAATCTAAGGGCACATTTTTCTTTGAAAATGGCCCAATATAAAACTTCGAACCAGTAAGTAGCAAGAAATATTATCTGTATTCTGTTGTAAAAAGAGGATAAAATAAGAAGTAACTCGATTTATTTATAGGCAGTAATGAATTAAAATGGTGACTACTTGAATAGACTGATAGACTCTTCTGAAAACTACTGGAAAGGCAAATCTAACAATGGGTTAAAAGATAGGCATAGGCCAATCACCCAGTGCAATATAAATGGTGTTTTTAGAAAGAATAAGTTCCTACTCACTAAATCAGTATCAAAATATATAAATAAATATTCTATTTTTAGGAATATGATGCATGCTCCACTATTGCAAAATCCTTCAGAGCTTATAAATTTAGGAAAACGATAAAGCAAAGAATAAGATAAAGATAGATTAATGCGAATAAAAATAGTGACTATACTCAAAAAACAATACATGGACTTATTGAGCTACTCAACAAGAAAAAATAAGAAATTAAGGTAATTTTTATATCTTATATTTAATTAAATTATTTCATGTTAAATAAATAACCATAAATGATTGAATAGTAATAAATACAGACTGATGATGATAGTTCATGTCGTGATAGTGTGTTTTGAATGAATTGATAATTGTATAATTAAATCCTTATTTCATTAACAATAATTAAGCATCTCTCTGTATTTAAATCAATCAGTGACTGCTTTAATGAAATTTTCGATTACATCATCTTCAACTACTCCAGAAAATGAGTCTACTAACTCTCCATTCTTGACTGAAAACACCTGAGGAACATGAGCAACCTTAAATATATATAATAAAAAATGAAAGATTACTTAAAGCATGTCAGCTACATCTGGGTGTTTCTCAATGTCAACATAGTAGAAAATGACTTTACCTCCATGTTACTTTATAATCTTCTCCAACTTTGGTCTTAGCACTTGACAAGGTCTGCACCATGATGCGCTGCATTAAAAAATTACAGGTGTTTTACTATCAAGGATAGCATTCCAATCTTCCATTGTTTTCATTTCCTTGATATGTTCACTTCCATCATCCTCAGGGGCAGGTTGCTTAGATTCAGTTGAGAAAGTTCTAAATTGGTAAAGACTTGCTTGATTCATATATAAACGATCAACTCTCATTGATTATGTCATAAATATTTGTCTAATCTGTAATCCTTAGAGTATCTTAGAATTTTGCTGCCTTGATTTCAAGAAAGCATTTTGGATTAGTTTTCTTTACATTTACTTTGTTTAATTATATCCACTATTTTAAAGAATTTCAATTAATATTTTTATGATGCATAAATCATAATTTGAATTAGAAATCAAATTTCATTAAGTGGGTGAGTGCCTATAAACTTAATAGTTTGTTCAAGAGCAGTCTGTGAATATCTCCACTTCCTTATACTGCTGTTAATATTAGTTTTATACTCTTAATGCACTAATGGTATATCCTTAACTTAAGCAACTAATGCTTAACGATAAGATAAATTCCCTTAGCCTGATTAATCTACTTTAATGCTTCTAGAAATATGATGTCTAGCAAGATAAAATACCATGTCGACAATAATCTCTGGATAGTAACTGTCAAATTATATTTTACAGAAATCCATGAAATCTAAGGTATCTCTATCTTTGTTAATTCTTTTAGCATTTACATATGAACTAAAAGCCTCTTTTATGTCAAATTCTTACTTTGGTTTACTTTTCTTGTTGCTTGTTTATACTTACTTTAAATTCGATTGTTCTTGGTCTTGATTAGCTTAGGTTTCATACTCTTACGAATAATTGTTAGCACAGAAATTCATGAAACTTTTGTTTGTTTCATCTTCGTTAATATAACTGTATTTTCTAATGCCTTCAATAAATGAATTTAATCTTTATGATTGAGTTTTCTAGATTGATTGTAAATAATTACTTTAAGTTTTTTCATAATCATTTGAAATGTCATTCAGTCTTACTTTGAACTTTAAAATACTCTCATTAACATCAGAAGACCTGTTTAAAATTTTCCTATAGTTATTAATTTTTTCATAATTTTTCTTAAGAGAATTTATTGTGGTTTTTATTGATTGCCTTTATTAACTGGATGTTAAATCAAAAGATTAGCTAAGATTCTTTTTATTATTTAGTTCTTTTATTCTACTTTAAAGTATTTCGTCGTAATTGTTAACTTTTTGATAATCAAATTGTGGAAAATCTTCATCATTCTTATACTTTTTATTGATTGCTCTTGTGATTTTTATTATATCCGCATTGAGTAAGTAATCATGCTTGCCCATATTTTTAATTGCTTCAAAAGTATCATTAACACAAATTCTTCCATCTTAATTGAAATCATACATTGCAAATGCCAATCTCATTTTCTCCATGAATTCCTTAAAAAGAAATCTGTCTATTGTTGAACAGTATTCCTCTATATTTGACTACATTGAAAAATTCAATGCATTCATAATTTTTTCAACTTAAAATTATTTGTATCGCTTTGCCAAAAACAATTTGATTTGTGATTTAGAAACTCTGCATTAGTCATTGATCTTTTTATTCTTAACATCTAGCATTAATTTGAAAACTTATTTAAGCTCTATATTTTCTCTGTCAATTGGCTTAGACTCCCTTGTGTTTTGATAAACCTCTTAAACAAGGTTGATTTTATCTTTAGTCGTAAGTCAATCAAACTTATCAATATCATTTTTAAGACTCGGCCTTACGATCTGTCTAAGCTTATTTAATTGGTTCTTATCAGAGCCTAATTTCTTGTGCATTTTAACCTATAAAATTTACTTATTATCCATCATACTCATGTCAGTTCTGAATGAGTTATACTGCTATTAAACCTATCTTTAATTTCAAGAATGAAATGATACTTATTTGTTTGCAAAATTATGAGAAATATTACTAGAGTTTTACTCATTCTTTAATACTATGAACTAGCCTATTGATTCATTGAGTCTTTCAAAGTTGTTCCTTCTTTTCTAATAGATATCTTTTCCTTCCGACTGATCTTAGTTTTTCAATTAATTTTTTAAGTTTATTATTGTCTTTTTATTATGAAAGGTTCTTTCCGAAGTCAATTGAGACACTAATGAGTTTACTTTCCTGCTCGTCAAGTCATCTGCATTATACTACTTTTTACTTGGCATTCTAATTAATTAGCTTAAGGATTTAGGATTATTCTTTCTTGAATAGTCATAGGATTTATTTATATTTGGGAGTTATCTTGTATTAATTTTATGAATTTCTTTTTGGATGCTGTCATCTGAGTCAATATCTGATCTGTCTGAATCTTCCAGCAATTATTCATTTTAAATCTCTATAACTCTTGAGGATATTTACATTTTATCAATTATAACTTTATTATTATTTTATTTGTATGATTGCATAAAGATATTGATTAAAATGAAAGCTTGTTTAAATTAATTCAAGATTTAATTGATTTAGAAATAATTCCTAATGCAATCAATCCAAGTCCTATAAGAATGAAATATTGGAACACCATTGCAAGTGCAGCCTAAATTGGGTTTTTAACAGTTTAAATAGTTGTTTTAAGTAATTTATGTTCAGCCTCAAGCTTTGATAATTACTGTAGTAGATCCCCTACTTCTAGTTATTTCAACTGTAGATGATTGGATATTTGTGACTTTTCTTTTAAGGCTTCTTCTTCAATTTGCTAGGCTCTCTACAATTATGCTCTGAGATTAGCAAGCAAATAAGCTTCACCATAACTATGGGATTATGAGTTTGCAAGTTATTTCAAATTCAAAGAAGACGATGATATTTTATCCACATTCAAAGAACTTTACTCTTTATTTAACTTTTAGATCTGCATATAAAGCTACTCCTAGCTGATCTTTTACTTGTCAATTTCTTGCATTAGTAACTACTCTCTTGATTTTAATGTTAAGTATTCTTCCTTGTAGAGTAAGAACTCTTGATCTTTATAGCTCAGTTTTTGATTTTGTATTTTCTTCAGCTACTGTTAAAATTATTAGAAATCCTAAGCAATTTGATTATGTCCATTTTTAAGTATTTAGTTAAACTCTTATCTCAAACCGGTCAATTATTGTTTCAGATCAACTATGTTGAATTTCGCAAGTTTCCTCTTCTTCACAGAGTTTTCTAGAGTTTCGGTTAGTGCTTTTGATTGATTCATTAGTGATAAGTTGAGTTACTTTTATGCCTCTAATTAATTAATTTAATCTTTAAGCTGCAAGATACTTTGATCTCTCTGCTCAAGCTGTTGCCTGGATAAAAATGCCTATCTACATATACTTTTCAATATCTTTTCCTAGCTCTCTTTAAAATTATAATATTCTTGAACATTGATTTAGAATGATGTGAGAATATCTTGAACATCTTAGTCTAGTTCCACTGTTTTCTGTGAGAACTCCTCTGGCTCTCTACTGTTGAAGTTGGTGTTTCTAGAGGGTGAGATATTTGAATTAGATGCCGCATTATTATCTTTAAAGATAGAACTACTACTTTGATTTGTAGCAGAAAAGTCAACCTGAGATTATGATAAGCTTTTAGCAGGAGTTTAGAAGGGTTGAGTTCCATTCACCTATTACTACTGTTACAAACCAGATAAATTCAAGTTGGTAGTAGATGTTTGCTGTTGTGGCTAGATTTATGCAGGATTTTGCTATTATTTATCACTTTGTAAACCAGACATTTTATTTATAAATAAATTGCATATTCCTTAATGTTATATATTTAATATCATTAACATGTATCAACAAAAATAAAAATATGTTTTACAAAAATTCTTTTAAATTCTTATTAAATACTATGAATTATCAATAATTTACTATAACTTTAAATTTAATTTAAATAACTAAATTTTTATATAAGTAGCATAATATAAAAAAATTAAACTATCAAATTTTATCCTATATAATTGTAATAAAAAATTAGAATTAAAAATTTATGAAAGATAAATAAACTTAATTTTCTCAGAATTCCCAACCTGGTTCAATGTTCATTGCCCATGTAAACTTGTTAACAAGAGTTGGTTAAAATATTTTCTCAATTGGAACTTCCTTGTGTTTGCACCAACTAATGGTGATTCTTGGATCCATATAATTAATCTTACTAGTTCCCAAAGCATAGTTCTTATTTTGTTCTTTCTTGGTAACTCTGCTTAATTGTTATTCATATTGCTCTCTTGCCTTTTCAATTTAGATTTTGCACTACTCAGCTGTTTTTGGCATTTTAGGGTCGCTTGATCCTTTTCCTTTCTTAATTTTTATCATTTCAGCCTCAAGGTTTCTGAGCTTCTATTATTTTTATTCAAGCACATCCTTCATCTTTATAACTTACTCATCGTGGTTCTTTGCAGCTTCTTTTTAATGGTTACAAAGTCTGGCTACTTCTCTGTTGCAATTCTCATAAAAATCTACTTTCTTTTAAATTACATCTGCTTCAGATAATTAATTATCATGCTCTTAGAGTTAGGTCTGAAGAGTAACTGAAGCATTATAAGTACGAAAGACCTTTGCACTCAAATCTTCCATCATCTCTTTCAAGTAGTCATTAAGTCTTGATGCATTTATTCTTTCGAAAAGTTCATCATCTGGGCCTTTGCCTTTTTAAAAGTTTTCAATATTTTGATAAACAATTGGAGTAACATCAACAGTATTGAGATATCTGATTGAATCTTTTCCCAAGAAATCCAAAGTTATCTTGTTGTCTGCTTCTAGTTGAACATTCTTGACTTTTAATGAACAGCAACCAACTGTATCAGCCTCATCTTCTCCCTTTTCATTTCCAACTCTTAAAGCAAGCTTATCAATTAGATAGGTACAGACTCCTAATTATTAATCAACTTTATCCTAAGATCTCATCTTATCTTCGTAGTTTCTTTGAATAATTTTGATGTTTTGCTTGAGTCTTCTTGCCTTTTCATACTTTTTCTTATCATTTTCACCTTTTAGTTTACTCTCAGCAGCCAAGAATACATATTTTCCTGTGTTATTACTCTTCTCTGTCCTTTCATCTTTAAAATGACTAAGCCATGTAGCCTCAGGATTTGAGAGAACTCTTTTCCAAGAGTGACCAGGAATGTTGCAAATAGGGATTGGTTCTTCAGGCCCGATGTTAATTTGCACATTTTCAGGTAAAATTCTGGACTTTAGTTTTCCAGCCAAGGGATGATCACCACGACCTCTGAAAATACCTGGAGGCTCAACCATAAAGTTTGATATCTTTTCCAATTGACCGTCTATCAAGCAATATTTGTAGAAAGCATCTTGCTTTTATCTCTCCTCAAGTTCTCTCTTTTTCTCATCTGTAGTTCGATTTTTTCTTGACTCTTTGAATTCTTATAAATACCTGACAATTGGAGCAAAATCAAAATCATCAAGTGATGTCACACCTTAATCCTATTAGAGTTAAGTTTTAACATTGATCATACCTCATCAAATAATTCAATAAAAGATTTTTCAAAATTCTTTCTGACAATATCCTTCTTGGCAAAGTCTTAATCAATGATTTGAGCCCACCAATTGCATATTTCTTCTTGCTCTGGAGTCAAACTCATAGGTTAACCCTGAAATATATTATAAATTTATAAATCCTTACTTTATGTAAGACTTTGACATAGTGAGGTTTGTAGGCAGCAAAGAAAGTCACACCGTGATGTTCAAGAGACTTCCATTTGATCTTCTTGTTTTCTTGCTCATTTTCTGACTCCTCATTGTCATTTTTGTTGTTGATTTCATTGATCTTTCCATTAACGCTCTTTGACTAGAGAATTGAATCAGCTGCAGTTTAAGAATCACTTATTTTCTGAATTTTGCTTGGTTTCTGGAGTTAAGAGTCAGTTTGTTGAGAATTTTCATCTCCCGCGGGTTTTCTCTTTTAAGGCAACATTTTATCTATTATAAAATGATTCTAAATCAAACTTAAGTTCTCATAGCCAATAGATTTTAATTAAATCACTTATCCAATAAATATTCATAAAACCTTGATTAAAATAAGAGTAAAGGGATAAATATGAAAATCAATAAATAAAGTCATACTAAATAAAGCATCAATAGTATTAGATATCTTGCTAAAAAATAGATATAATTTTTATAAAAGTAAAAATTAACTTTTAATTATAAAGTTTTATTTCAAACATTTAGGTTATCCATCCATAGTTTTAAATTCTTTTAATAGTTTGTAAATTTATGATTAGCCATTAGTTTTTGATTAATATTTTGTCCTGATTAAAATTGTATTACAAATATCCTAAAACATTTTGTTTATTACTCAATATTATTCGCATTTTATTAACAATGTGCTTTTATAAATCCCATAGTATTATGAGAGTTACGCAAAATTATAATAAAATAGAATAGTAATAATATTTGCTACAAGAAATAATGTCAGACAAATCCCTAGAAAATATAAATATTTTGAACTAAGCAAATCCTTAGCAAGAAAAATCGAGTCAGAACAAATAAACTAAATATTTAGTTGCCCTAGCTTTCTCTTCATTGGCAATAATTGGAATGATTGCTCTAAATATTAGCCCAACTCCAGGTCCCTAGAAAATAGATGGACCTTTAATTGAATAGCCAATTTTCTTGGCATCAGCTAATAGTGACGAGTCCAAAATTCCATTTGAACTTGGATCTTTAGTTACTCTCTCATGTTTCTATCCTCATGGATGGTACTTAAAAAACTCAAACTTTATGATTCTAGCTTAGGAGTACAAGAACGATGAAGAGTTCAGTCTTGCCACTTCATTTATCATTGATGCTGGTCTGAATGGTGGTAAAACTGTCTCTATCAGGTCACTCAATTACCCTGATTACTACCTTAGAATCAGAAATAAGTTCACAGTTATTTAATTTTCAATATAACTAAATTTAAATTGGAGTTAGATTAATATAATAGTTGTTTTGCAGCAAATAGACCACAGCGATTCAAGCTTTAGAGCTGATGCCAGTTTTAACGTAAAGAAAGGCCTTGCCGATCCAAACCTATTATCTTTTGAACTTAGCAGCTCTCCTGACATTTACCTGAGATAGTACGACGACTAAGTGATTGCTGGCAAGAGAGACAACACCTACTAATTCAAGGATGATGCCACATGGTTTATCACTCCTGCTCTTGCTAAAGTAGATTACATTCAAGTTAGTTTCAATAAAGAACAACCAAGCACCGAAGTTCAACCAGACGAAATAATTCAAACAACTGTTTTTGATAACAGTAAAAATGATACTCCCAGAATTGAGTACTTCAACAAAGAATATGAAATTAAAGCTGCTACTGAATAATTTGACGATATAACTGGATTCCAACTAATTAAAGGTATGTCTTACAAAATATCAGCCAGAAATCCCATGCTGGACATGTATGGAAAATTATTCTTTACTGCCAAAACTGTTAGAGACTGGACTTATGGATTACAAAATACAAAGACTTAGAAATTCATATTTGAACAAGCAACTTTGATATCAGAATACTCACATGTTGAACTTTAGTGTACTGTTAATAAAATGATTATTAGATTGCCATTTGAAGCAACAGTTCACTTCGAAAAGACAAGCTTCACCCAGACATTCACAGGAGTATGGTTGGGCGATATTGCCTACAATTATGATGTCAATATTGTCTAAGTAGATGCTTAACGATGAATCTGGTTAATAACCGCATTTATAATATTCAATCAATTCTAAAATAACAAAAAAACCTTCATAATCTTACTTTTCCCTAACATTTAAACTTAATATTTCTTCACAATAAATAACATTAATAATTTACTTAGAGCAATTATATTTAAAGATTATTATAATAATTGTGAAATATAAAAGGAAATAATGCCACCAAAGCCAGCGCCACAGCAGCAATAGTAATAACCTCCCTAGACTTCACAATCCTAGGTCTCTTCTCGTACTAATAATCAAACAGTTAATAAAAAGCCTAGTTAAATTGACAACACTTCATAGTAAAAATCCACTGCTAATCAGCAATAATAACAGCAATAAAATAGTTAAAATAATAACATGCAGTTGTAAAAATTTGATAATAGTTAGATACTATAAAAGCTAAATCACATGTTTAAATTTTCTGCTTAATTGGATGAGGTGAGAGATTATGCGAAACATGTCATAGAAAAGAGAGATAATATGAAAGTTAAATACATCGTAGACAGAGATGATGTTATGACTGATGAACTTGAGAAAGACGTTGAGGAAAAACTAAGGAAATGGAGATTGAAAGAGCGAAAGCATGAATTTCATGAACGCATTCAATAACTGAATATCAAAGAAATGCTGCCAAAGTAACACATCCAAAATAAACTGAAGTAGCTTGACTAATACTCCACTCTCTTAGCAGAGAAAGAAGGAGACAGGGAAGTTGAGGAAAAATTAGGAGTTAAGCTTGACAATAACAAATATCACACAATTTAGCATTACGCAGACCCCTTGCCTGGAGAAGAGCTTCCAAAAGAAAAGTCCTATTATGAGAAGAAAAGAGAAAGAATGGAGGAAGAAGGTAAGACACAATAAGAAATTGAAGAATTAATGAATAAATTGCATGAAGAAAAGAAGGCAAGGAAAGAGAGAAAGAGAAAAGAAAGAATTGAAAAGTTGGCAGAACAGAAAAGACTTGAAGAACTCAGAAGCAAAAAGAAGTAAGACAAGGAGCATAAGGAAATTGAAGAGAAAAGAAAGAAAATATCAGACACTATTCACAAAATTAAAGAAGATAGACAACAGTCAATAAGTCAAATGTTAGAAGAAACAAGGAAAGTTTAGAAAAATCCATTGTATAGATAGATAGAACAAAAATTCCACGAAGATGAAGAGAGTGAAATAGAGAAAAGAAAAAGGCATTTGTAATCTTTGAGAGATCTCAGACAGCCGCTGAACAGAGAGGAAATATTGGAACATGGCAAGAAAATGGATGATATTGTAAAGGAGAAACAAGAGGAAAGGAAGAAAAGTAGAATTGCTTTGGTAACTCATTCCTATGATTACAGCAAGTATCACACTAAATTCTTGGATAATATAATGGAATAAGAAGCAGCTTAATAAGAAGAGAAGGAGAGAAAAGATGAAGAAAGATAGAGAGTACAGGAATAGAGAGACATCTATGATAAATATGTAAAGGAGATGCATTGGCCAAAAATATCAGAGAAGAAGAAAGCTGAACTTGAAACACTAAAGATGTCTATGAAAACTTCACCTAAAAATCCAAAGAGTATAATAGGATAAGGCAACCATGACACTGCTTCTCGTAACAATTAAAATAGAGCAGTATGATAAAATTTTATAAATATATTTCAGCGTCTGCTCATAGATAAAATGAAGAGGATTCAACAATGCGTAGACAAGTTGTATGGGCAGAAAATACAATGAAACCAAAACCAAAAGAAAAGAAAGAAGGTAAAATAGTGGATTGGCTTAGAGAACAAAGAACAAAGCACGATCTTGATATATAGAATGGCGTCTCTCCCCAGCATAACAAGACGAAGATGGAAGAAAGAACTGGATAAAATGCAACTGCATGGCAAGGAGAAATATGATATGTTTCTGGGAAAAGCCAAAGATTTCGAAGAGAAAGCGAAAAGGAAACAATAAATTATTGGAACTACCAAAGGTGCAACAATTTACTTCAATTTTAATTATAATCAATTGAAGATATAATTGAACTAAATGATATGTATGTGGAGAGTATAAAAGCAAAATTAGAACTTCTTCATGACCTTGGAGACAAAAGATGAAATTATGCATGTCATTTAAGACTAAATTTATTATGTAATTGTAATTTTCATAAATTATTGCTTCTTATAAATATATTTTAATAAAATATTGACGAAATATTGCTAATGTATATAAATTCGGAAAGTCTGATAAAATTTTCATTATAAAGTTTGTGCATAGAATTTTGTAATGCAGAGCAAAATGATTAACGAATTTTATGTTTAAATAAACAGGTGTTTTTATTTAATTACTTAATAATTGATAAGCTAAGGAAAATTCAATATCTAAATAAATTTATTATTAAAATTTTCCTAATTAAATGAATGATATCAACATATTTGCATTTATATCTTTTTGTAGATTTCCCAAGAGTAAATATTATATTAAAATTTAAATTCTCAGCATCATATCTATTTAAGCATTAATAATAATTCATTTAGTTTTCTTGGCTTTTGTAATTGCTTTATTTTTCTTACTTCCCATTACTAACTCACCTATTTCTTCCTTAAGTCCTTTATTTTCCTTTGTTAATCTATCATTAGCAACTTGTAAATCTTCTACTTGCTCTTTGTACTTCTGCTTTCTTTTTTCGCTATCCATGAATTTCTGCCTCATCTCATTCAACTCCTCCCTTAATTTATCATTCTCCGTTTCAACTCCCTCTTTCATTTTGAGCTTACCTCTAAGTGACATGATTTATCTCTGCAATTCCACAACTTTACTAGCGATTTCTTTGTAATTACTCTGCACACTTTCTTCTTAGTTATTTTATCTCTTTTAGTTCTGGGTGTTAGTAATATCCATTAAAGTAGTGTCTCTAGATTAGTTTAATCTATTATTAGCTATCGGTTTTGGTTTTTATTGGGCAGTTTGTGGTCTGGAGAGAGCTCTCTGCTGTTACTGTTTTATGTTTCCTAAATTACTTGAGGATTAATTTTATCCTCTACTAACTTCTCTCTGTGATAATAAATCTTTTCCAACTCTGCTGCTGATGTTACTTTAACCAGTAATATTTAACTTGCTTTTAGATTAGTTTCTTAATTTACTTCTGTTTGTAGAAGCAGATGTATTCAATTTGTTTGATTGAATAGTGTCCTTAGATAATACTCTTTAAGGTGTGAAATTTTCTTTTGCTTTTTGGGTCTTTACTTTCAGATCTTGTTTTACTTTGAATTCTCTATTAAAGATTTTTATTGTTATTCTTCGTAGAGTTAATAGAGAATTGGCTTTAGGGAGAAAATTAGTCTTTCATTAGCTTTTTGGTTTTAGTGTTCTGCAAACTAATGAAATCACTATCCTACTCAACTCTGCTTGACAAATTATTTAAGTCAATATCTACTTTGATCTTTCTCTTGTTGGCATCTTGAGACTCAGTTTCAGGCCTTTTTGGCTTTATCTTATTAAGGGAACTATCTCTTTTAAAATTATTAAGACTTGTATCAGTGAGGATATTCTTACTTACACTATCCTATTATTCTTACTACATGTATCCTTGATTAGAATTATTATAACTAAAAGCTGTTGTTGAAGTTACACAGAGTTTATTTTCAAGATCAAGGATCTTATCCTACAATGTTTTGAGTTCATTTTCCATAACTTTAGTAGACTTTTACATATTTTACGTTTTTAAAGAGTAGTCATTTTACAAATCTGGCTTCAGTAACTCAAATTGCTAGGGTTTAAACTAAACATTATCGTCAAATTATAAATTCTATGATTGATAGTCTTTCTTAAGATATGTATTCATAACTTCAGAGGGTGGTTTCATGAGCTCAGAAATATCTTGAATGCGCTTTTTAGATTGCTCTATTATTGAACAAATTCATTTGATTAATGAGAATAAATACAATATATTGAACAATATTAAATTAGTATGTAAGCATAGCAGTCTAGATTTCCAATATATTATAGACTTATTCGATAAAAGATTTAAGCTTGCTGTAAAATTCTATTGAACGGTAACATTTGTAAAATCTTAAAAGAGAGTTGACTGATTTTAGTATATTTGATAGCATAATTGAATAAAGTTAGATACTTTTTAATTGATTTATAATTAAATAACTTGAGGAAGAGATGATTGAATAATTATAATAAAATAATTAAGTCAAAAAATTTATAATGTATCTTACATCAAAAGACTAAAATTTTATATTAAACCTACTTTAATACTCATCAATTCATAATTTATATTATTATTACCAGATTCCAATGTATTATATATATAGTTAGTCGGCAACTGATTTTTGAGTATTTTCGAAATTATTAGGCTGGCTTTGAAGTTAAGTGCTGATGTTCAAATCAGGTAAACTAAACATGTTTTAATTTGATTGCTGCAAGAGTTGCTTGATTCCTTAACTTTTGAATTACTGATAAGTTTGATGATGCTGTTCTGACCCTCCAGAAATCTAATTTGAATTCATTTCACTACTTTATGAGGATATTACGGAATCATCTAAACTGCCCTTAGGTGCTTAGAATATCCCATTTTAGTTTACAGCAATATCAAACTGATCGCTCAATTAATTTTTAGTGCTATCAAACATCGATGAATAATCAAAGTTAAGCAGGTTACTTTGGCTTGTTAATTCTTATACTTACCCTGAATTTGAGTTATTATTTTATGAAATCAAGCCATACTGGTAAGATGGAGGCATTTAATGATTATGATTTCCTGCAACTTAATTATTAGTGAGGGGATTTGTCTAGAAATTATGCATTTTAAGTGTCTGCTAACTTTCATTATGAGTGATGTTTGACACCATAGACCCGCTTCTATTTTAGAAAATAGTTTCAAGTGGATTGTGTTGGCGCTCTTATGAAGCTAGATGATAGTTTTCCATAAGGTATGTTTGATAAGGAGATACTCCTTGAGAGTACTGCAAATGATTTTAGCTCTCTTCTTACATTTTTAAATTTGAATTTATTTTGATATATCTTCAATAATTTCAATAAAGTATAAGAAATAAACAAAGGTAAAAGGTTTTGTAAGAATTAATTAACTTCATTTACTAAATCAAAATGTAATACAAGACTTTTCTTAGTTTGCTTGTACTTGTAGCTGATCAATCTCTTACACTTAACTCACACTGTTTTGGATTTCTGATTAAATATACTCATGAATAGGATCAATATTTTGTCTTTATGGGTTAAATTAAAGTTGGTTGGGAATGCTTGGATCAGTAGTCTAGAACAAATTATTCATTTCTGCCTAATCTTGTACACTGATAGAACTATGGCGCTCAATTTATTCTTGTCTTATTCGCTATATCTTGAGCTTTAGCTGTTGAATCTATTCTTGATATTAAGCTATAGATTCATTCTCTACTCTTGTGTTAGCCTCAAATGTACTCTTTCTTGACTAAATTTACTTTCTCAATGTTTCATTCTTTTACTTAAGCTCAGTTAGTGTCTTCTCAAGTTGTGATTGTGTTGGGTTTTATGATACTGAAAGTAATTCAATTTGGAGAGTATTTTTCTCAATCTGCTTTTCTAGTTCTTATTATTATTGATTAAGAGACTAAATATCAATTCATAATCTTTGAATTGATTTTCTAGGGTTGAAAGAGTTTAATCATGTTGTTGACTCTACAGGGTAAATTGCTTCTTTACCTAATCACTTTGTAACAATTTTTGAGATAGATTGGTTTACTTCAAAATTTAATGGCTTAATTAAGCTTAGCTGATCTGATTTTCGAGTTCAACATTTTAATTCTTCATCAAAAGCACTTCATTCCTCATTTTAACAACGTTTTACTCTTATTCCTTAAATGTATCTAAATAGTTAGAGATAGTAGCTTATCTATATTAGATAGTATTTCTTTTGAAGGCTTCAAGATCTTATCTAATAGAATCTTTCAGGGTCAGCATCTCTTTTGTTTAAATTTGAGTTTTGAAATTACTGAAGTCCTTTTAAATCACTATGAATTATTTCCTAGCATTAGCTATTTTCATATCAAACTCTTTGATGGCAGTTTATGCTTTTATCTTCTCACCAACATATTTCTCAACCAGAAGATTTGACTCATGAATTTCATGGTCCACTTTAGCAGCTTGTGAAAGATCTTGATCTGCTAAGTTTGAGATTGCAAAATTTTTAACTTAATCAACATAATTCTGAGATTCAAATTGATTCTAAGATAAAGCAAATTAAGCTTTAATATCTTCGTATTTTTTCTTTGATTCAAAAATCTGCTGATAAAGCACATACTTTTGCACAATAAGTGCCTGATTCTTTCTATCTTGTTCATGAAACTACTGATTTAAGGTCTTAATCTTAATTTGTTTATTTGGGATAGTTCTACCGATAATCTCAAATTTATGACTATTAAAGTCTTGTTATTTTTGATCCTTGTACCTCTCTTATTCTTTATCAATCTTTTGTTGATCAATCTTAGGTTCCTCAACTACTATAAAGAGTTTAGAAAGTTAATATAATTAATTTACAAATAGGTGCACTAGAGTCTGCCATTACAACAAATATTAAATTAATACTTAATAATTATAAAATTAATGATTAAATCCAAACTAATTAATTCAAGCTTCACATTTAACAATATTATGAATACTTAACTTGTAGATATTTGTTATAATTCAGACTGAAGTATTTCTGTATTCTTGCTAAAGTTAACTCAACTCCATTTAAAGCTAGTTTTTATACTGTGACATCCTGAAAGCTTGATCCTTTTGCTGTTGTAGTAGAGTAGCTGTATCATTTAAGATCTAATTTTGATTAGATTTCTCATCCAAAACTGATTTCTCGAGTTTTTCCAGTAATCCAAGAACCTCTCTATCTCTCTGATGCAGCTCTTCAACACTTAAAACATACTTCATATTCATCACTTTGAAATTTTGCTAAGCTTAAGCAAGTCTAATCTTCTGATCCTAAACAGCTTTTTAGGCATTTTATATAATCTAAGGTGTGACTGATTGCTTTTACTATAGTGAAATTTAAAGCTAATGAGTCTCTTATTCTAACTGCTTAACTTAAGTCTCAGTTTCTATAAGCATTTATTTTTCAATTTGTAAATCTAGCTGCAAATGATTTCTTCTATCCACATATCTATCATATTCTATCTTTTCCTTGTTATAAGCAGTATCAAAAGCTTTTTACTTCAACTTAAGTTCATTAATGCTTGTTGATAGCTGAATCACATCCTTCTGGGCGAACACCTGCATAACTTAATCATGCATTCCTTGATAAATTTGCTAGTTGAATTGTTGTTAAGTGAGCAACTTCTTAGTTTAAATCAAATCCTTAAGTTTCTAGATTACTTTGTAAAGATGGTCAAGCTTATTCTTTCTCATCATTTTGATTGTTTTTACTTTGCTAAGGTAAAGAATGCTACCCAGAATTTTGTGGCTATTTTGTTAATTTTTAGAATTTATCGCTATTAGTAAACTCAAGTAGTTCTTGTTGAAGGCTGGGTTCTCTGTGGGCCTTATCAGTAACTATTCTCCTAGAAAATTTACTTAATTTCCAAATTGTTAATTAATTTTCTCAAACTCTAATATATTCTTTTGCAAAGATGTGTGTCTATTTTTTATCGAGTTTATTTGGTTCTCAAATCTTAGTTAATCATCTTAGGCCTTTTTGAGATTATAATCTGCATTCTGCTCGTCAATTTCGATGTTTTTAAGCATGTTGTCAAGAGCAAGCTTTTGGTTCACAAACTCATCATCAATCTTAGCCATGCCTCTTTGAATCAAATCTTGCTCTTCTTTCTAGACTTGCTCTATCTTAATTTTGAGTTCTCGTTCTTTCTCTTTTTTCAATTTGGCTTCTTCTTTTTCCTTTTATTTCTACTCCTCTTATTTTTTGTTTTAGTCTTGTTGACTGGCTTATTACTCTTTATTCTACTTTTTCATTTGTTATCTTTAAGCATTTTCTTTCTATTTCTTGGATCCTTCTTGGTTTTTCTCGAAACGCTAAAATTAAGATTCTTCATCATCATCGTTTTCATCTGATGCTTCGTTCTTGTTTTCCTCTGGAGGAATCTTTTATTGAAGAAATTTAAAGATATTGGAATTAAAAAAAGAGCATTTTTATCACTTTTCTTAATTGATTTAATACTTAATTTATAATTATCTTTATTAGCATCCTTCTTTTCAGTATCATATTTATTTGATATGATAAACTCGAAAATAATTATTCTCAATCATTTTTATTTGATTTCTTTATAAATTTATCAAATAAACCAAATATCAGCAATATTTGTCCTCTTGTATATTCTTTATTTTAAATTTAGTTACTTAAGATTGATCCTCAACATTATTCATTGGTTTAGCTTTTACTTTCTTCTCTTCAAACTTCGATTCCTCATCCCCATCGTCGTTGACTGAATTCATCTCTTAGTTTTATGATTGAACTTGCTAGTCTTTATCAGGATGCAAATAATAACGAATATTCATATTATTTTAGTAATATTTCTAAAATTTAGTTTAAACAGCAGGTATCTGACCACTTTTATCTCCTTCACTTCCATCATCAATTTAATTTTAAGCAGGTTAATTAGTCAAAATAGTATAAAAATTGTCAATAAAGAAATCCTTAAATACAAAGAAATATATATTATACTAATTTTATTCGTTTTTAACATTTCATATTAGAAATATTTGTAATTTATGAAAGAATTTTATTTTATTATGAATTTATGAATTTAAACATATTTATTTTTGCAACTTAAGCCAATTAAATATATTAGTATTTTTAATTTATATCTTTAAGTACATTAATTAATTATAGGAAACTGAAATGAAGTTTGCTTTTTATTAAAATTAAGTTTAATTTATTCCTATATATTAACATGAGTAATTTTAAATTAAATTTCAATAATAACTATTATATCTTAAAAAATAAACAATTCAAATGTATAATTAAAACTATTTGCTTAAAAAATAAAAATATGAATAAATCTCATTTAATTTTGATAAAAAAGTAATTACATTTTAAATAAAAAATAAAAATTTTAAGATTTAAATATATATATATTAATTATATAAAAAATGGGCTCAAGAAGTAAAAATAAAATATTTATCACTTGAGCCCATATATAATATAATAATATAAAAATCAAATGAATTTCTAATAAATAATTATAATTATGTTTGGAGAATGATTTATTTATAATTTCTATGTATTTTAAGAATATAAATATTTCAGATTTTTATCTTATTTTGACTGAATCAACTTGTGGATTAGATTGAGCTGAAATCAATTAATCTTGATCATCTTTAATATTGTTATTGTTCAAACTCTTTTCTTTATCATCAATACTCTATTTTAATTCTTCTACATCGTTTTATTTTTCAATGTTCAAAGGTTACTAGTTAGATAAGTCTTAAACTTTATCTTTCTTTTCTTCCTCAACAATGTCACTAGCAGAATTTTCCATTCTCACAATCAATTATTAATATTTAATTAATATGAATATCTATGATCAATGAGGATGTATAAGTAAATTGATGAAAATAACTTGTAAGTTTATTAAGTAAGCTAAATCTATTAATAAAAGTAGTAATCCAATCAGATTTTAATTTATTCAAATCTTCTATACTATAATTGATTACATCACTGTCATTCGCTTTATTTCTTCTTAACATTCATTCATTAATTATATTCACAAATTACTATTAAATAATAAAATTAAATGTTGATTTTAAAATAATAAACAAGTACAAAAAATTACTACCCTAAATTATTATTTCTTAAATTAAATTACTACAACTTAAAATAGAAGCACTAAAATCAATCATTAAGTTTTAATTAAATAAATCTTAATTCATTCATATTCATTAAATAATAAATACAATTGATTTATAATAATGTGTTTTGATTACGTCATCTTATAATAAAATAATACAGTGACTCAAAGTTAAATTTACTTTATGAACATCAGGCAATAACTTATCCAATCAACTTTCAAATCCAGTTTCAGACCAACTGGCCATCTACCTACTTAGAATGGTTTACTCTGGTTTAAGAAGCATTCTTAGTCACAATTCGCTGTCCAGATTAGTTTGGATTAAGAATTAATCAGACAACAAAGAGCGATTGCTCAAGCTTCTTTAGAATTTATTGAAAAACAAGGGTTTTTCAGGGATATCGTTTCAAAATAATTCAAAAAGACTACCGCCAAGAAGCCTGTTCAACTCACGAAAATTACTCCTCCACACCTTAGCCACAAACAGCCGACTATAAACATAATTTAGAAATAAAAGGAAAGTTTTAAAGCTTAACAGGAGTAATCTCTTTGCCAGAATAGTGTATAATTTTCAAAGCTCGTCTAAAAGGATGTAGAACGCTTTTCGGAAATAGTTGGAGCTGCAAACATAATTTTAGACCAGGAAGAAATCAAACCTTTTAATATCGACTTTACAAAAAAATATCAAGGCCAGTCTAAACTAGTTCTTACTCCCACATCAACAGAATAAATTCAAGAGATACTTAAATACTGCAATGAGAGGCGGCTGCCTATAGTACCACAAGGTGGAAACACTGGATTAGTTGGTGGCTCGGTACCTGTTCAAGATGAAATTGTTTTGAATATTAAGAAACTTAATAATATCATTGATTTTGATCCTGTGTCAGGCATTCTCACTTGCTAATCAGGTTGTATCCTAGAAACCCTATAGTAATATGTAAAGTAATTCGGTTACTTAATGCCATTAGATTTGGGTGCCAAAGGATCTTGCATGATTGGTGGAAATATCTCAACCAATGCAGGCGGAATTAAATTCATAAAATATGGATCCATGCATGCGAACACAGTCGGATTGAAAGCAGTCATTCCTGATGGTACTGTTTTGGATAGCATGAAAACTTAAAGAAAGGATTCTACAGGATTTGACATCAATCACTTATTTATCGGAGCAGAAGGTACTCTTGTAAGTTATAAAAGAACAGTTCTCTCCATATTTTCTTCATTTTTTAATAATTGATTGCATTTGCTAATCTTTTACAAAAATTAGGGTATAGTTACAGAATGCTAAATATTGTGTCATCCAATGCCTTCAACTCGCTAAGTTTGTTTATTAGCATCTGATGACTACAATAAAGTACTGAAATGCCTTTCTTAAGCGAAAAGAGATTTAAGTGACACTTTAAGTGCGATAGAGTTTATGGACTATGAATCACTTGCTTTTTCAATGAACTACTTTAATATTGAGAACCCTTTCCGAGATCAAAAGTACAAATACTACCTTCTGATTGAAGCTTAAAGCAACGCTTCAGAAGCATAAGTTAACGAATAAGTCCTAGAAATGCTCGAACACATGCAAGAAGAATATGAAGATGCAATTGTTTGCGATAGTGAATTGTAAAAAGACACAATTTGGAAAATTAGAGAAGGGATATCAATGGCCACAGCTCACAATGGATTTGTAAGAACTTTTAAAGCTTTTTTAATATACTATTTAGACTATTAAATTCGATGTCAGCGTTTAATCAAAAGACTTTGCGGACCTCATTGACTAAACTTAAGATATATGTGGTGATCGAGCTATCATGATAGGCCATGGACATATTGGTGATGGAAATCTACATTTAAATTGTACAATTAAGGGTTTTGATGATAAGATTCTTTTAAAAGAACTGTAATAATAACTCGAACCCTTTGTGTTTAAATATATACACGAGAAGAAGGGAAGTATTAGTGCTGAACATGGTATTGGATAGCAGAAAGCTGAATACTTGAAATACTCTAAGTCAAAAGAGATGATTGAATAAATGAAAATGATAAAAGGATTATTTGATCCAAACGGAATTATGAATCCATATAAAGTGCTTCCAAAGTGAAGATAAGGCTAAGAAACCGCCAATTATTATGATCTCATTAAAGTATCGACTTATTAATGCTGGAAGAGATTTTATTATGAAAATTAATTTTAAATTATAAATTTAAAATTCTTGATTAAAAATAAGCACATTTCGATTTTGCTTCTTTCTCTACTAATAAAATACAATATTTTTCTCATAGAAACATAAATTTGAATTTTATGAAATAACAGAATTTATTGATAAAAAATATATTAAATTGTCCGATTAATTTCTATAATGCAAAATATTTAAATTTGACTCCTATATTTTGCTATAATTCTTTATGAGTACTTTTGATTGTATTTAACT